>JAOYMR010000013.1:3896761-3912710 GCA_025802075.1 Tenebrosternarchus preto | reverse complement strand
TGGGTTTTACCGTTTGGTTGTTGGGGTTTGTTTTTTTTTCGTGTGTTTTTCCTTTTTTTCATTCCACACCCCCCCCCCCCCCCCCCCCCAAAAAAAAAAAAAAAAAAAAACAGGAAAAGCTGCTATCACTATGGACACCACCAAAATGTTGACAGTTGAGATTTGACGGCAGGTCATCGATGACGTTAGTCGTATGTTGACTGCTGACCCCTTGCAAGCATAGGGAAGGGGCAGTGACCCTAGGAAGAGGGCTTTAGGTAATCTTCACAGTTGAGTAAGAGTTAAGACATTCTGGTAAACTCTTTGATGTTGGAAAGCATGCAGGCTGGATCTTCAAGCCATGACAGTAACTGCATGTTACCCATGATGTCATGGTTCTAGCTGCTTCTCCCTGACCTTCAACTTTACAGGTCTCCAAACATCACAGAACTCAATCAAGAGGTTAAGAAATCAAGGCTGTTAAATATTGTGTAAGCTCACTAACTCTTATGGACAAGTGAACGTTCCAGAATTTATACCATCAAGCTTTGTTATGAGCCTTTATATGCAGACTTTCAGTGAGGAAAATGACCTTTCACCTAAGGTCTCTCTGCATTTCTGACAGGCATTACATCTTTAAGTCTGTATCAGTCTTCGGGGCCAAAGGTTGTGGAGCCAACTGACGTGAACGTCCACTATCTTAAAGCTGCATCTGCACATACAGACAAAAGTTCCATAAATAACATACCATCTGCTGCGAAATCGTTCGCCCTGGGGTGGGCCAGAATAGCATGCATGTAGCGTCTGCAGTTTGAACCCCAATACCAGAAAAGACATATATAACGCACTACAGGAGCCATTAGCCTGGTCTGAGCCACCATTCACAGCCAGGATTCATGGGCTGTGAGACCCAGCGGTGGAGATCTCCACAAGGTGGATAATTTAGCACCTGGCAGGAATCAGCTCTGTTTGGGAGCAAAGCACAGGAAAGTCTCCCTGGAGATTTCAACACAGACATGATAATCAGAGGAATGGCCTCTACAGGCTAATTAGGACCAGTGTGTGTGTGTGTGTGTGTGTGTGTGTGTGAGAGAGAGTATGTGTGTGTGTGTGAGAGAGAGAGAATGTGTGTGTTTGTGTCTGTAAGTGTGGGTGGCTGCACATGCTGGTCTTTGCGGCCGTGTAAAGATTTCTACACATATGCATTAAGAACATAAATACAAGCTGAGCAAATTTGCTTGGCCGTGTGCTCTCAGATTTACTGTAAGTATTGCACATGCAGAACTTGGAGAACAAAGGTATGTAGACATCAATAAACCATACTGACAAAGACACAAAGACACACCCAGACACACCAATAAACATCAATAAACACACACATCATTAAACTATACCGACAAAGACACGCCCACACACGCCAGTAGAGAGACGGGGTGAGAAACAGACAAATATACATACGTCGTCTTCCAGCTGAGAAGAATGTGCTAAACACCAATCACACTTTCACAGTCAGTGCTTTCCCAGAAAGTTACTGATGGACAAGTTACAATAGCAGGCCTTCTCCCCTCTACTGGGGTCAGTGACATCCAACGGGACTCTGAGGACCATTAATCTTCTCGGTGTATATGTGTGTGAAGGAGATGAAGGGAATAAATGTCTGGCTCTTTTGTTTACCTTGAGCCATGTTGCCAATTTTCATGACAAAGTGCTGAAAGTTTCTCTCCTCTTTGAACTTACCACTGGTTCAGGTCTTTGCTGGTCACCTCTACATGCATATACAGTTCATGGGTACAGTGTGGAGGGGCATGTATATTATGTTCCAAGCCAATCCAGGAATCATTGTCGAGTGTGTGTTGAAGGAGACCGTGTCCATAGCAACGTTGCCTGAAACATGGATGCCTTTTCCCGCAACAAGTGTCCCGGACCCTGGGGAGAGAGTGGGGCTACTGTTGTTGTTGCCTAGAAACGGAGCCACTGTTTGCCTAACTTTGCACTTCTTCTGCTGAATGTGCACATTCTGGCCCCTCCCACTTCACTGCTAGGCCTGGCTGTGTGTCAGCAAACCTGCCAATCAAAAAGCACACAGTCTTTTGCACAGACATGCACCACTGGGAAGAGGGCATTCTTAAGGTGCAAAGAATGTAATAAGATGTGATTTTTCTAAACTCAGTTAAACATTTTAAACACTTAATTTAACACATTTCCATACCAGCAATGCATCTGCATTTAGAAAATGAAATGTCAATGTAAAACACCTTTGCATAATTATGCATAATTAAAAAGCATAAATGAACTAGCAAATGTACTAGCAAACAACTTGAAGACCACGATAGTGAATGATTGAGAAATACTTCCAACTATGAAAATAAATGAAAGCACCTTTTCAACACCTAAACAAATGAAAAACACTTTGCCAAGTAACCTTAGACGTGTCAGAATCCTCACCAAGTGGCTGTGCTCTATGTTATTCTCACTGTTTTGTTTTAAAAGCTCAAAGCTCAGAATAATTGATGGGGACATCATCTCTCACGCAGTCTGTGAACTTCGATGCCTTCCACATCGTTTGCTTGCTTAAGCTTTAGCTACATTTTATATGCTAACAAACGCAGAAGCACTCGCAGAGGCCCTACGGTCAGTGTATATGAAAGAGGGGTGTGGATTGTTGAGCAAGGCTGCCCTCTGTGCTGCCACTGGTGGTCAGTTGAGGAACTGCATGCACGAGCTAAGAGCCGCCGGCCAGAGGCGATCACTTTTAAAGGGCCCCCCACTCTCAAGGCTTGCTTCAAACGGGCCCCGGCATTCCACGGGGGCGTGCTAGCGCTCTGAAGAGCCGGCGGGAGTCTATGCTCAACTCATTACTCATATTCTCAAAACGAGGGGCTTCCTCAACCCGGCCTGCCTTTTTGCCTGCTGTGGCTGTTAGTCTGTCATGTTTCTCTTGCCTGCTTGTCTCCTACACAGGTCTCATCAGCCTGAGAAGAAAAAAAAAAAAAAAACATCCTCTATGCATGTACTCTCTCACACAAACACACACTTTTATACCATATATATATAGGTTACTCATTTATAGCTAGATTTGTTATTTTAGCTAAATACTCCTATGACTATACTCAAACATATGACTATACTCAAACATACCCCAAACATTAACCTCAGTAGCCTAAAGAGAAATAAGTGACTCTTCACTCCAACACAGAAGAGAAATTGGGATCTTTATCAAATAGAGTGTACATAAACACACACACACACACACACACACACACAAACCCCACTTCCTTTCACTTAAATTTCACCATCTCCCAGTTTGCCGTCATTCGGGTCAGTGTGGGCTGGCTGGTTTTCTAAGGTGACACACACACACACACACACACACTCTTCCACATGCATACCATCTCTGTCTTGCGTCCTCCTCATCACAACTTGTCTCATATCCTGTCTTTGCTTTGCCCTCAGTCATCTCTGTGCTGTCTCTAGCTCAGTCATCTCTGTGCCATGCTGTCTCTAGCTCAGTCATCTCTGTGCTGTCTCTAGCTTGCTAAGACACTTCCACGTGTTTGGCAGCAGTTCTCTCTGCACCCCAAGCCGGGCCGTGTCCAAAAACCCACTTTCCTCAGAATTTACAACTTAGTGGAATTTTACCGAGTGCACCACTTTGCCAGAAAATCCATTGTGTGTGTGTGTGTTATATTTTGCCTGACTCTTCAATGTTATATTTGATGAGTGTTTATTTGCTAGGACGGGTTCATAAATATGCTGACTGGTAAAATTAAGCTTCCTGATCGTGCTCTCTGCAAGTGACTGAAAATATAGTGTTTGCTTTCAACTCTGAATGTAACCACAAGCAAATCCCTACAGCCTGTAAATAAGCCATTTACTCTGCCTTTCTGGCTATCCACTATGCCCCGAGTACTGATGCTGTTCAGCCCATTTGCTCTAAATACCCTCTGAGAACTATGTACTAAAAAACGTCTTTTCTTACCATACCACTGATTATTTATACAAGGAATGAGGTAGAAATACTTCGGTGAAATGCTACGTGCAATTCTTCCCACTAATTGCGTCACTACGAACACTTGTGAATAATCATTATTTGGGCTTGTTCAAAATAAAGATTCTTGATTAATACATGTTTGTAGATTGGATACGCAGATGTCGGCTTATAAATTACACAACTGGATTTGAGAAGAATGCGAGCTGTATGAACACACCTTTCAAACTCAAACATGAACAAATGAACAACCCTCCCCCCCCTGCCGAAGCACAGATGGTCTGATCCATTAATACATCTTAGCACCACTGCAGTAGATGGTTGCTTAGCCTTTGATACAATAATCTGTTCTTTTGAAAACCAGCCCATGATGCCTGAACTGATTGCAGATCAGCTTTTCTCGTTTGTGAGTTCATGCTTTAGTTGCAAAGTTCATTTGATGCCATTTCAGTATGGAACAGGTTAGCATAGCTAGACAAGTCAGGCCTCATCTGGGACTTGTTGATTTTGCAAGGATCGATAAACATCACATCAATATGGGCTTAAGAAAATAACCCACCCACCCCTCCCAACCCTCCCACTGAGCACTGGAATTTGTTTTAAAGCAAATATAAACCAAAGACACTGAAGCCGCACCTACTTTGTCACCTGTTCTACCAAACTATTACAGCGGGACTTGTCTTCTTACCCAGTGGATCGGTCACTGTAATAAACCTGCTGTAAAGTTGTGTATGTTACCGTACCATTTGTGCGTGTCTTCCTCCCTGTTCAGAAAGTGTTGCCCAGTGGTTAATAACCTGCTGACAACAACACATGGTACTTACAGCTCAGCGTAACATGATTTCACAGTGGCAGGATGAATGGCTTTTGATCACTGACAATCCAGGAGCTCCTCATTGTGACCTTTGGTCACCAGTGTGAGAGGAAAAGCAGGAGGAAGTGCTTTTACAAACTGTCCAGTATTCCAATAAAAGAACGTCAACGGTGGGAATTTAGAGTATTGGCTGAAGCGTTATGTAATAATGATTGCATTACCATTGCACAGTATTACAGTAATTCAATATTACTGACTACCCATATAAACTGCCTCCCTCTGCTTCCTGTTGACAGCTTTGCTGTTCACTCACCCTCACCACAGTATTCATTATATGCCAGTCGCGGTTTTTAAACGCCACATCTTACATTAGCTGGACTTCTGGGGGACACTGTTTTTCATATTTTGCACAGACACAATTTAATGACACTGTATGACTAATTGGTATTGTTTCCTTTGTTGTTTATATGGGTGTAAATTCCGTGTCACAGTGCTGTTTTGTTCTCAGTGTGTTCACACACTTGTGCTCTTCATTAATGTATGCACTGTCACTATACTATGACATGATATGTCTGTGATGACTTAAGAAACAGCATGGGTGTCTGTTAACGCCACACACTTAGCTGTTAGCAGTCCGTTACATTACTTTCTTAAGGTGTTGTGAAAATGGATTCTGTTTTCTGTATTGCAGGGGGGCTGCTACACACAGCCTGAAGCTTTTGTGTGCAACTTCCTGTTAAAGATTTAACTGTGATTTCCACAGTTGTTTAATGCTTCAGTGATTGTTAACTCAGCAAATCCTGTTAGGCACTTATACAAACACTGTCACTGCTGCTAACACCAACCTCTGCATCTCCATGTGGGCCACTTTTGGGCGTGTGTGTGTGTGTGTGTGTGTGTGTGTGTGAGTGTTTGTGCTTATGAAATATATGTTTATATAAGAAAGAAAATAATGAAAGAGATGTCGATCATATGTCAAGAATTGTCCAAAAAATTCTGCTGACAAAACTAATATTTATGAAAAGTATTATTGTTCACGTGATTGATGCTTTTTAAAATTTATTTATTTATTTAATTTTTTTTTTTTACACAAAGCATTACAAACATTACAACATACATCACTCTTAGCCAGTGTGCACCCCTCCCCCACCAGGAAAGAGTGATTCAATTACAGTTAGATGTCATTAATTATGCACTAGAACACAAACAGTAAAGCAGCTTCGTTGTTTTTCCTTTCTTAGTTTTCTTTAAGTGGATGTAAATTAAGGAATAGAGCAGAAAATCTGTGTCTATGTGTTTCTATATATTTGAGTTTCCTGTATCTTTGAATTTCTTACACCTTTGAGTTTCCTGTATCTTTGAATTTCCTACACCTTTGATTTTCCTGTATCTTTGAACTTCCTATACCTTTGAGTTTCCTATATCTTTGAATTTCCTATACCTTTGAGTTTCCTATATCTTTGAATTTCCTATATTTTTGAGTTTCCTATATCTTTGAGTTTACTTAAACAAATATCAGGTGCATACCTGAAGTAACCATTAACAATGGTGAACTCTTCCTTCACCACTATCTCTACACAATGTTCTCAGGTTAGAAATGGTCAAACCCTTTATTAAGAAACATCGAACTGATCCCTGGAAGATTTCTCTATTTAACCTTCACTTTCTCTAATCAACCTTTCTCTAATCAACCTTCACTTTGCATATATAAAGAACAGGTGATCTACTATGTTCATACCTGCCAAGCAATCACATTGAGAAAACTCCAGTCAGGATTTAGGGCTCCACAGCAATACATATAAAATGATATATGTATTATTTCCTGCTGACCAGGGTTGTGTTTCTTTATTTGTGTAACCTGGTGTCCATGGAGTATATTATTTTCATGTCAGGAAAATAACGCAAGGGAGTTTCGCTCTGAAAATGCACTTTAAAAAAGAAAGTCTTACTGATCTGCAAGTAGAAATCCTGTAGCTCAGTATGCTGGTGGAAATGGTAGCGGTTGTGGTTTCTCCCGTGATGACTTCATTTACGATATGGCAGGAGATGATGGTAAGAGATGATTACGCCACCTAATCACCGAGAAGCAGCAACTTGCTGAGAGCTCGTTCAAGAGTGCCATTGACCTCCAGGCATAATCAAAGTGAAATACCAGCTTGAATGAAACATCTAATAAAAGCTGTTTGCCAGAATTCTTCTAATACAGATATGACAGGACATCGTTTGTCTAAAACAATATTGTGTGTCGTAATTCTTATTCAAGTTAGGATACCATTTTTGGTACATTGTTCCTGATTAGTTCAAATTTATGATTAAAAAAAGGCAGAAAGTTAAAAACTTGCATATGATTACATTGCTTGTGTCTGTACACTATGATATGGCACAGATTTACCACTTGAACTACAAGTGTGTAATGTGCTTTCTTAAATGTACTTTCCCATAAAGCTTTTGCAGGTTCCCGTGTCTTGCAGTGGTGCTCCTCTATACTCCCTGCATGACCAAACATCCGATGTGTCACGTCTGTTCGGGTCGACGCCTTCACCAAAACAACAGAACAATTTGTTCAACAATCCGTGATGGCGCCCGGATCTACACCAGCGTTACTCACGTGTGTTTACAGCCAGTGACTCCGCCTCCAGCTCCCGGCAACACCCACACACAGCTTCATCTGTGCCCAGCATTGACGCAGGCAGATGAGCTCCTGGGCTGGGAGAAGAGATCAAAGATTATGCAACTTTATTGGCTACAGATGTTCCTAATGTATGCGTGTGAGTGGGGGGCGTTGTTGCCTGAAAGACTGACATGGTTTTTAAGTAGCGCTAACTGTGTGGCTTCTCTCCACAAACGTCATGTGCGAACAGCTTTATCGGAACCTGAAACCATCCCTCATGAAAGCCTGACTCGTTCGGTCTGGTTCCTGCAGTCCTGGGCGTGGAGAAACTCCAAATTTGTGCGTCAGATTTGTTCGTGGCTCTCTTGCGCAGGTGCTGTCTTTGTGAGTTCTGTTTCCTTGTGGGTTACTGGAAACAGTTCTTTTCAAAAGTCCTCTCACTATGCAACATATGGTACAGCTTTATTTTCTTGCATGCACGGAAGAAAGAATAAACATCAAATTGTACGAGGAAACTATATCACTACAAAGCAATCTGACCACACGTGTTACGAGTGCGCACTTCATCAACTCATCTATGCTATTAAAGGTGTTAAAGATTACTTGACGATTCATTCCCACATTCCCACGTGCTGTGAACAATGTCTTCATACATTGCCTGGCGTCATGGTGAGAACACTATGTTCCAACACATCAAGAAGGTTAGCTTGGTCTTATACAAAGGTCTTACAGTGCTTTATGACAAATACCTGCACCGCTGGCAGTGAACCAGAGGCAGTTTAGGAAGAATAAACATTTACCCTTCTCTCTGTGGAACAACTGCTGGACATGCAGGTGGGGTGCACCTGCCAACTAGGCCGACAATCTTCCCCTCCTGCAGAACTTGCTGACACTCCCACATGTTATTCTCTCCTGGGCCAGTGGCTGGGGAAACCATGGCATTTCCCAGCTTGCTGGAATTCTGTCTCCAGGCAACACTGACATGACCATTAAACATGGGTTACCCCCACCATTTCCTGTGTGGTACCATCCAACCTGCATCTGGGAAAAAAAAACACAAATGGAAATGTTGCATTATTATACCTTATAGCTCAAGCAGCCTGAATTTGTAGACCTGAGGTGAGTTTGTTGTGTTGCAGAATGGTATCCACAAAATTTCCCCTTGTTGCCATAGCTACAAGGTAGGAGGCCCCCAGTGTATTTGCACTGAACACAGCTGCGTGACTTGGGGAGAGAGGGACAGGGGGCCTAAAGTCAATAGATCTGAACAAACAGTTTTTCTTCCAAAAGAGAAAGAGGGCAAAAAAAGAGAAAGGGTGTTAGGAGAGGGGGTTGAGGGAGTTTGAGGAGAGAGAGAGAGATCTGTGCAGTACAGAACGAAATACATAAACCTTTCACTCATAGGTTTATCACTTACCTGGCCTTACTTACAACCACAGCTAAATCAACTGTTGTAAACAGTTCATAACCACTTTAAAAAGCAGCTACAGACATGTAGCAGTTAATCTTTCTCATGACAAATAACTCTTAAGTTTCAAATCGGTATTATTTAGCAGTAATACGTTTTAAAAATGCAGTTGAAATAATTCCCACTGAATGTGATCTACAGTAGAAGTGAAGGGTTATTAGCCTTTACTCATGCCACCTTCTCCAATAATTTTGATGTTCAATTTCAAAACATCCTCATAGAATGGCACCATACGTTTGCCGGGAAATCAGTATAGCTGAGCTCATCACTTTGCAGAAACTTCATCCAATAAAACAATTTATGGCCACTGTTGATGTGCATCTGGCTGCACCACCAGTAATGGATTTTAAATGTGCTTCTTCTGGGCTCAGAGAGAGAGAGAGAGAGAGAGAGAGAGAGAGAGGACAGCAGTTTGTGATTTACTACTCCACTTACCTTCTCTCCTAGACTCAAACGTCTTTACCATTTTTCTCTCTCCCCTCGCATTTGTAAAATGTGGCAAAATCCCTGCTACCGTTTCCCGCTTTGCTGAAATCCCCACTGTAGCCACAGCCAGGATTTCATGCGTTCATTTCACAGGTGCCATTGAAGATAAACCAGACCCGATTGGTTGATTTATAGAGAGAGCAAGATCATATCTTTGCCCTGGCACACGGACAGGCCCGCCGTTAGTTCTTACACGTGATTGGACAGCACCCCGTTAGCTCTTACACGTGATTGGACAGCACCCCGTTCAACTACTCAAATGCTCTCTGCTTCCCACCCAAGCAGAAAATAGAAGACAGCCTTCCGTACACAACTCACTCACCGGTCATGACCACTCTATCAAATGGCATTTACGTTCTATGGTGTTTGGAAATCACCTTCATCAACCTTTTGAGCTGCTGGAGCACATTTCTGAACTAAACCTTCAATCAAGTGTATGGTTCAGTCAGAAAAAAAAAACAAAAAAAACATGCTCTTTCTCCAGCTTGAGTCGAACTCTGTGTCTGAGATAGGGGACATAAACGGCCTTTCTAATCCTGTAGATGGTATCTACTTGCTTTGATATAGGCCTAAGTGCATGTCCCTCTTTGATAATCGTCCTTCTTGGGCGGCATGGCGGTACGAGCATCGTTGCCCATTTTACACCAATGAAATGCCAATGATTCATGAAATACCTCCATGTTTACACTCCATCTGTCAGGGCCACTGCCAGAACACAAAGCAGTTCTGAGGAGGTTCTGATCAGCTTTGTGATAAGGTTGTGTGAGGCTGAGAACAGCAGTAGGACACACAGCAACATGCCTGATAGATGTACCTCCATTTCTTTCTGGCCTTTTTTTTATTAGGATATTTTATAGACCAATCTCACGTGTCCATACACTGGTTCAAATGTCTTTGGACCAGCATAGTAACATTTGTTACTATAAAAAAAGAACAAAAGCTTGGGGCATAAAACAATAACCTTGCAGCAGTGAACCTAACAAGAACAGAGAACACACACACACACACACACACACACACACACACACATATATATATATATATATATATATGGTGTCTATGGTGACATGGTTGTTTTGGAATCCTTTGATGTCCTAATAATGGCCTTAACCCTAGTAAGATCTGCATGGTCCACCATCTGAACATCCTGCTTATCTCTCTGATTCAGATAAGTGTGTAATAGATTAAAAACCATTCCTGAGTCGTCTATGGTCATCAACCCCATCAAAGGCTAAATGGCTAACAGAGGCGCTCCAGAAGTCCTGCTTTTAGCTGCCATGAACACTTAAAACCATAACATACTGACATCAAAGCAGATTTTGCCATAGGTGAGCTTCCCACAGATGTTCAAAAACAACGCTGATTACATCCCTTTATCATAACCTTAATTGTCTTATCTTCAAAAATCTCAAACTGCTCAAAAAATATAGAATTTCACAAAACATATTGTGTACATCTGAACCGAAGTACCTGTAAAATATTGTCATTTTCTAGCTGACTTGACATACCAGGTATTGACATACCTGTGTGTGACACATTGGCAAAAGGAAACCACTGGCTATAGAGGCAAAAAAAAAAAGTAAGAGGGAGATACTGTGTCTTAATAATCAGACCAAATACTGAGCTAGAATAAAACATCTTCACAGAAGAACCTGATCTTGTATATAATTATCATAATGAGTGTCATACAACTCACCAGGTGAACAATTGCCGATTATAAAAAGCACATTGAATTTAACCGAATAAAAAATGAACTGTAGCATGAAAGAATAAGCACGGAAAACGTTTAAAAAAGTGGATTTCGAACCACCTTTCCTTCTGCTTCTGTTCATGAATCAACGCTTTCTCCTCTCCATGGAACAACTTATTCATACTCTCAGAATATTCTGAGAAAGTTTATTGTAAGTTTCATATGGTTGAAACAGGTTTGTCAGTCCCAGGAAAACTGAGGAAAAATCAATGCTGGAACACTGTGCTGGAGTCCATAAATCTGACCGTGGACATCTCTTAGCATGTTCATCATTTCCTGCAACCATATCTATGTCAAAACACAGTGTTCCGTTTGTCTTATCAAATATGGACAAATTCTGAATGGATTTACTAGTTTGCTGCATAGAATAATACATTATAAGAACATTCTGTCAAATAATTAATTTGGCGCAACAAAAAAGTACTTTATGACAAAATTGTTTCAGGGTGTTACCTGATTCAGAAGCCTGGTAAGTTCTGCTGCTCTACCACAATTGCGTGTCATTATCATGTTGCCGCTGTGTGTTGGAAAACCTCTAATTATAGGCCTGCGCCATGACTTCTTTCCACATAGGAATTTGTCAGCAAATTCATGTCAGCCTCGGTTTTGGCACAGCAGCGCACAAGCCTGATTCAAACCGTGGAAGCTATTAAACCCAAGGACTATAGCAGCCTCTCCTATCCACCCAGAGCTGCATCAGGCGTGCTGTTCCTTTCACCAGTGCAGACTTGATTGCCAACCACATGCACTGACCACTACCAAACCACAGTTGTTCAGAAATATCTACTCAAAACCCTGGCAGCGTCTGCCTACACACAGAAACTCCAACAGCCTATGGAGATGGCTTCAGCCGTGCTATGTGACCTGCAATTATTTTTAGGTCAACTGTGATTCCGCTGCATGCAAAACTTTTGGCACTGAAAAACAATTAAAAAACAGTAGCACAGCTGTGCTATCTGCATTCTGTTTTATGTGCTCCTGTATCTTACCTGGTAGAACAGGTAAACCAAGGTAATACACTAATACATATGCAATTTGCTTCTGGAAAAGTGTATCAACCAAATGATGTAAATGTAAATCATCATTGGCTGCCAAACATAGTGTGGATGATGAGATCTGATAACATTCGGAGGAACAAGATATACTTCTTGTTGAACCGAGGCTTGTGTTGAACATGACTTGACTTGTTTTGGTCTCTACATGTTAAGTCCCACTAATGTATGTGGACACCCTGTAAGGAGTACCTGTAACTAGTACCCAGGCGCATACAGTGTTACTGACAGGGGAGTCATCTCCAGTCATGGCTGCCAGCGATTCAATGAGAGGTTAATGCAGGTCTCTGGTCCTCCCAGGTCCTTCTAGGTCCTTCAGCAGATCAAAGCAGTCAGTGAAGTCAGTGCTACCATGAATGGAGAACTAATGTCACCCAGCAGATGATATACTTCTTTCTGTAGCCTGTGCTAAAAGGGCTTTAAATTGCACTTTCATGTGTACAAAGAAATAAAACTCCCAACCACCTTTTGTCCAAATCCAATGTACCACACCCACAATTCCACATATTATCCAGACGCAGAAGGTTAATGTGTCAGAGGTGCCGTCAGATCTACCATTGCACCTCTATTCCATGATGCCACATTCCTATTCACTGGAAAATGGCAACACAGAGCATGGAAGCTTGATCCAGCCACTCGTGTCATCTCAGAATCTCAGCACTAGCATAGTCTTGGTGGCTTAAGTCTAGCCAGTGCTAGGATGGCAGTAGCTCTGACGACTACAGATATGAGTTGGCAGCATGTGGAGCTGTCTGTCCCCTACTGATCTCTGCAGCAAAGCTTTATGCCTTTTCTATAAGATGAGCTGTAAGTCAACTGAGACCTGTTATGAAATAATATACCATCCCGTTACTCCAGTGGTTTAAACCACCTTTCAGTGGATACCAACTCAGGCGTGTGCTTGGCACACTGTATGTTATCCATGTGAATTTGCATCTGTCATAAGGTAGGAGCAGCCACACTGTGGTGGAAGAGCAGTGGGCTTGACTGAAAGGTCTTCTAAAATTGCAGGAATCTGGCAGCAAAGTGGAGCAAAGAAGAGTTGTGGCAAAACATCACAGTTCAGTTCCTTCATTACCTACTCACAGATAATCATGGGTATCCAAAACCCAAAGCCAGAGAGAGTATATGGGAAACTTCTAGCTTTCTAGGCAGCTACAAGACAGCCATCTGCCCTATGAACCCAGCAGGTAGGAGGTGAATTGGTATCACACTAGGCCTCTATATTGTGTGTCACCGTATGGCCTTCAGAAATTGAGTCTTGGCCCTGTGCAACACCTCTGTTGGTCAAGAACAATGCAGCTGAACTTGCCATCAATATAAATACCACAAGACAGGCAACTAGAAACCCCAGTCCACTGCAGGAGGTATATTGCATGAAACGAGGATGTATGAATTTCAGTGGAATATGGAGCAACGGTGGGAAGGGGGTAGAAGGGCAGAGATAGAGGGCGTGTACATCTGGCTGGGTGGACGGCAGCCAACCGCATGATGGTTTCCAGTTGTGGCATTCTGCAACTGTCTGCAGGGCTTTACAGGCTGACCCAGAAGCGTTTGATGGTTCCTCACCACACCAGGCAGATGCTCCGTGCTGGTAACATTTTACCGCTCTAGAAAGTAAAAGGTCTAATTGTTAGAACGAACGGTGCATGTACATGTGTGTGTGTGTGTGTGTGCACGTGTGCGTTTGTGCTTTAACCTGACATTGTCTGGAGTTTTCCTCTTTGTGAATATCGCAGGTTGTTCAACGGTACCGTAACCGCTGCTGACGTTATAATCGGTCTTCAGAGTCTTGTGTCATACCACTTGACAAGGAACGACAACCTGCTGCTGACTTTTGGTATCCGAGTGGGGGAAAATCACTACAGATTGAGTCACATGTGGCAAAATGGAAGATCCAAGAAATGTGGCACCAGCAGAATGACATAAAACCTCAGGGAACTGAGCCCAACACAGAAAGAATAATGGAACTGGAGGGCCACAGATGTCATGACCTGGTTTTGAAAGTTCCTGGAAAAATTAAAACTGCGTTCTCCTTTTGAACCCTCCTTAAAAAGAACAATATTTCGGATGTCTGTTTTTGCAATGCATGACTTTCAAAGAACTACATTTTTTTGGTAAAAATTATTGGTTGAATGTTTTTCTTGATGTTCTTCATAGTGGTGGCCAAGGGCCAAAGACCAAACCTAATCTGATTCCTCGATGTCTAGTCTCACAAAGATTTCTGGAACCACAAAAATTTTACCAAGAATTTAACTGAAGTATCATTGTTACATATTAACCCCTGAGATATTCCTATGTAACTGTAAGCAAAAAAGTTATATATAAGGTGTGAAGCAGGTATTTGATATTTCCAAAGATGTGTTCATTTCATTTCTGAGTGGTATGATTTATATTTGTATCAATGAGTTTACAAAAGTTCACAGGGCTGGTGAATATTAGAGTTTGGTAGTGTAGCAGCTCCAGGTGTTTTTAGGACCTGAAAAAACTGATACCAGATTAAAACTATGTGGGCTTATGTAATGTCTGAAGCATGAGAGAAATAAATGTATATGTTCTCATCTTTCCTTCCCAGAGAAAAAGTTCCCACACCCTACTATCTACAAGACTCCTCTGTGTTTGTCTTTGACTCCTATCCATTTCTAAGATCTTTAGGAGAAAAATTTGGGCTCTGCCCATCTAGAGCACAGCGGAGGAACCCAGGAAGGAAACCAGTCTGAACTCCCAACCAACTGCTCAGGCTTTGTTCTGTAGTGTCACATTACCCCCAAACTCACTCAAATGATCAAACTCATAGTCAACAGTTGCGAGCACAGGATTAAACAGCACTTTAAATGGTTTTAAAAAGGATTAAATGGTGATTTAAAGGCTTATTACATTTTTCATACAGTGGACTTAATTTACTTCTGAGAAAAAAATAATTCTTTGCTCTTGGTAAAAAAAGATTTTTTTTCCTCTAGTGCGCCTAATATATTGATCTAAAATATTCACTTTGTTACATGAACAAGTGACACTTCCACCTATTTAAACTCAATTTCAGTTTTGAATTTAAAGTTTTGGGAATTTTCTTAATTACTTTCCTTCATAAGTCATATATGCTAAGCTCATATAGATATATAATCTATATATTGGTCTAATCATATTCCCTCAACAAAAACCTAAGGATCAGTTCCAGATTTTCTAGAGTGCCATGTTGTACCCACTTCAGTAGACCTTAATCAATCTGTGTAACGTCATCACCGTGATGTATGAATCTAATAATGAATCTAATATTCTGTTTCCTCCAGGTGAATAAAAGTACACTCTCCAGCCAAATATGAATCTAAAACAGATTTATTTCCCCAACAGGACTATGTGTAAGTCCATATGCTAGTGTCAACTAAGGGTAAATAATGGACAAATAATGTTTTCAACAGCGGGTTCAGCAGTGATGTCTCCCAGTGTTTGCAGTCTGATTGGAGTCCGTGCAATAATACATCGATATGTCACCACTCAAGTGATTATAACTGCAACGCCAAGTCTGGCAGTGGCCTAAGCTGTGAATGTATTTAAAGCCCGGTGGGCTTTCGCTGTGTGGATGTTAGCATATAAGTGAAACACATGGCCTTCAGCAGGCTTGACTTAGCCATGAAATACAGACGATGTTTCTGGGGGTGGAGGGAGGAGTCAGTCGACCTAAACCTAATGTGTCTTCAAACATTTCTATTTTACTCCATGTGCATGTCCTGTTGACACACTTTGTGTGTCACTTTGAATTTGTAAGTAATCTGGTCCATATGTACATATAAGATCAACTGGAAA
>JAOYMR010000013.1:3868627-3896311 GCA_025802075.1 Tenebrosternarchus preto | reverse complement strand
CCCCCCCCCCCCCCCCCCCCCCCCCCCCCCCCCCCCCCCCCCCCCCCCCCCCCCCCCCCCCCCCCCCCCCCAGTCGACCTAAACCTAATGTGTCTTCAGACATTTCTATTCTACTCTACACGTTCCTGCGCATGTCCAGGTGACACACTTTGTGTGTCACTTTGAATTTGTAAGTTATCTGGTCCATATGTTCAACTGGAAAGAAGGTGTATCTAATAATAATTCTAACAACTGGAAATAATTTCTATTATGGACTACCCATTATGGCTTGAAATGCTAAGTGCAGGGTGTCTGACTTCTTGGAAAAGCTTTGTGACTTCAGTCCTAATAAATATACTGAGCTTATCTCTGTGACAAAGAAATGCACCTGGTCTAGTTTAGAGGGAGTGACGTGATGAAATAGATTTGGCTCTCTTTGTTTTGACAAATTATATTTTTCAGTAAAATAATAACCACGACAGTATGACTGAGAGAGAGAGAGAGAGAGAGAGAGAGAGAGAGAGAGAGAGAGAGAGAGAGAGAGAGAGAGTTCTTCATCAGGCTCATCAGAAAGTGAGTATGGTCATAAAAAAAAAAACACCTCCAAAACAATAAGACCAGTTTCCAATCAGGTGATGTAAGAGTGCATGATTTCTTGTAGCAAATTCAGAGGCCCGTGATATTAATTCAGAATCGGGATGTCGAGGGTGACTGAAGAGAGATGTGTTTTTCTCTTCACTCCGCTCACAGGCTGCCATCAACTTTGAGCCTTCTGGGATTGAGAATTTCAGTTCAGGAGGTTCTGTGGACTGGGTCTAACCCAGCACAAAGGTTCACTGGGGTAAAGCTAAGACAGGAGTGTTCTTTCTTCTCCTCCTCTCCTTCCCTTCATTATACAAACACAAACACACACACACACACACGTGCACATGCACACAGGTTGAACGAGGTGAAGTGAAAAAAAAAAAAAAACCTTCTGTCCATCTGGTGCCTGAGAAACAATGTCCTTGCAATGTCCTTAGATCTCTTCCTGATAAAAGACAGTGAGGAGAATATTACACATACATGCCTGTATCTTAGCATTAATCCCTGGGAAAGCAATATAAGGAAAGGAGAAGTTTTATTAATTAAACATCTCATGCCAACTACAAAGCACCTGTCTACCAACCTCACCGGTACACGTCCTCAGGCTTAAACCCTCTTATGGAAACATCATTTACCAGCCTTTAACAGTCAATCTAAAAACAACATAAAACCCCAGTGTGAGCCTCTTTTAAAGCTTATATAACCTGGTTGAGAACTGACAATGACAGAGGTTTGTTATTAACATTACATAACGTATGTGAAATCTGATAAAGACACACTTTGGGAAGCTCTGCTTTGACCAACACAGTGAATCAATCTCTCTCTCTCTCTCTCTCTCTCTCTCTCTCTCTCTCTTCCTTGCTCTCTCTTTTTCCCTATCTCTTTTCAGGCTTCTGGTACTTTTGCACAGCTATTCAAAAGATGCTCTCATGCAGCAATGACTTCTCTCTGGCACTGCAGACTGGCTTCATAGCAATGCGCTCATCCCATAAGCTCCCATATGACTCCCAATGGGACTGCTTCCATCCAGGAATTCCCTGATCTGAGGCTAAATTTGGAACAGGTCTGGAACTACTAGATCATCTTCTGTGGCACTGTACATTACACATACAGATGTTAAAGGTTACCATCTGAACAGCACAACAGTTTATAGCCATTCCCATTTATATATCAAAACATGTTTGTTCACACAATTAAATGTTTCTCTAGATATTTTGACATATTCACACCATCTCCTACACTCTTGCTAGCACACACACACACACACACCAACATCCCCCCCCCACACACACACATATTTTGTGTACATGTGGCACAAAAACAAATCACTTACCTATCCATACACCCCTGCCCCACAAACACACACACACACACACACACTCCTACCCCAATGCCAGTCTATCAGCAAGATTATCACGCTCTCAATGAAGACCAAATGGTATAGTAAATAGTCATCACACACACATGGTCCCCCTCTTGACTGATGTGAGCAGGGGCTTTTATCTCCCACCCTCCTCCACGCTCAGTGCTTCGTGTTACGCAAGCAGAAGCAATTACAAAAGCAATTGTTTTAACGAAAGAGGCTCATAATGATCCATGTAATGTTTGTTTGTTTTTTTTTTTTTTTTACACATTTTCTCTCCTTTACCTCTTTTGGCACCACCACTGGACCCCTGGATGTCCTGGAAGTTTCACATCAAAAAAAGCCCCAACGTGGACCTGAGGAATGAGAAGATGAGTAGGCGGGATTGACCCCTACATCCTGCAGACTGGACCCAGGTCAGGACTCCACCAGTGCAAACATGTTGTTTACAGGTTTTGACCAAACGCGGCCAGCCTTTCTAGATGCTATCAATGAATTCAGACATACAGTCTACATAGCTCAGTGAAATACTAGCTTCCAGCTTGCGCATCTGGACATGCGTTTTTAGACATACAAATGAGGCTGGAATTTCTCAGAATAGTAACCAAACAGAAAGCCCCTGTGCTTCTGAGTGTTATATCTTGGTAATTGTACTTGCTAATGTTTTCATGGCCATTTGAAGTGGCTCGAACCTGTGAAGATCTGGAGCTGGCCCTAATGACATCCAGATGTCTGCACATGGAGCAGAGAAGACAGACATGAGTGAAGAGAGCAAGTCAGACAGGGACCCAGTAATCACGCATCCCTCAGATGTGAGAACACAATCTGACACCTGAACAGTCTATCACTTCAAATGTCAAATACAGAACAGACAGTTCTTAGAATGAGGGTGAATTTACATAATGATGAATGTAAAACATATAAAGTTGTGTCTAGTGGGGTGGGTGGGGGTGTTAGGGCTTAGCAGACTGAGAAGTCTTGAGGAATTTAGCTGGCATTCATTTGTTGACAATAACAGTCTTTTATTCCTATCAGCTTTTTATGAAATCTTTGTCGCAAGGAAGAATGAAGCTCCTACCATTACTTGTAGTTATATAGTTTCATATTTTCACCTTAAGGATTTTGTTCCCTATCTTTGTAACCCAAGAGACTCAAAGTAAACAAAAACTAACCAGGATCTATAGCGCAGAAAAACACGGCACCTTTCGGTGACGTGTGCTGAAAGACTGCTGTCATATCAGGCAGCGGCATGTGGAGCTCCTCACTCCTCTAGCCCGAAGCACTGTTTCCATCCAAAAATGTACTCGCTTGATCTCTGAGGATAAATCCGCTATTGTGCTCTTCGGGGGAGTGTTTCGTATTAAATCACACACAACAGGCTTCCTCCCTCGTCTTTGAGCGCCTGTCCTGAAATGTCTCCCTAGCAGAAGATGACAATGCAGTATTGTTTTCCCAAACCTGCCATTCTTAGATCACAACACTAATTAAAATGGAATTTCACCTGAAAGGCCCAAACACAAAGTTCGGCCTGCTTTTGAATAAACCTTGAGTTGCTTGTGGAGAAACGCTCATCAGCTCTGTGTTTTAAACGGTTGGTGATGGGCATCTTAAATGCTTCATAAGTGGGAATTTCCCTTTCTTCCTCTGTCAGGCGCAAATGAGTAACTGCGGAACCGGGTTTGTTAGGGTTCAAGTCAACCGCAGAAACCACAGACGCTCATGGATGCTGGAAGCTCCTGAGGCTTGAAAGCGTAAATCAGGAGATTCGTGGCATGGCTCAGCAGACACTTGCTCATGGGAAAGGCTCCCAGAACTATCTTATTCTCCGTAAACAGGCTGTGGATCACACAAAATTTTATTGAGGAGAGCAAATTGTGCATGGCGTGTTGTGTTTTGGGGCCCTAGCAGTCCTTCCTCATCATGTCTATTGAGTCAATACTTGCATGGCAATTTTCGAGTAGAAGGTAACTGCACGTCTCCGATTCTGTCTAGTAAGTATTGTGCATATAATTTGCCTCAGGTCAGCAAAAAACAGTTGTTCACATGCCGATCCACTGTGGGATTCAGCTGGATCCCGCCTCTGGATCAGGATGGCGGCCGTACCGAAAGCTCAGTGCCACAAAGGATGATGTCAACCTGGTTGCTGCATGCAGGCAAACCCTGTGCAGTGACCTCTTCCCAAAGCCCAAAGTCGCTCGTAGATCTCAGGGGCGTTCGCTTGCCACACCGCTCCGGCTTGGTGTCTCGCGTGAAGACGTGTAGGTGCGAGTCCCTGCCCCGCGGCCGTTACAGCACTTCCTCGCAGGTGCGTTTGAAGGTGATGGATCGATGTTCTCATCCCTCCACCATCCGCCTCTCCCCGCTCGCTCCCTACACGGCCATTTACCACGCTCCCAGGGAGAAGGAGGAGCCCGTGTCTCCTGACAGGCAACTGCGTTAGTCCCCGTCAATCTCCTGTTCCCCTGGAGTGCACAGGAGCACGTCGGCAGGTCGATAACAGATCTTAATAGCAGGTGGACCAGCCAGGCTGGGGAGGGAGGGGCAGGGGGTGCTTTGCTGCTTCTGATGTACAGATTAGTACTGTGATGTAATATCAGTCACTGAAAAGCTGAGAAGGCAGATGTGGAGGAAGGGAAGATTTGATAGAAGGTAGAGGGAGAGCATTAGGGGGGGACCCTTATCCCAAGAGGCACATCTAGGGCGAAGTTATTCGCTTGGAGATGTGAGGAGGGGCTCGATCCAGGACGGATCTGGAGATAAGGCCGGGATGTTTGTAGAAAGGCCCAGTTGTGTTCGGGCTTCCTAAAACGCCTGCGGAGCACACAATGAGCCACCTTCTTTTTGCCAATCTGCTCAGGCATTTGTGAAGCCGTGCCGACCTGGAGCCGTGACCCATGTAACTACGGGAGAACGACCACCGTGATCCTCCTGTGAGGAGGCCATAGGCGAGCCCTCAAATTCAAGACAGCCGATCTCCAACTGCCGCTCGCGCTGAACAAGAGCCCGCAGACCTTGACTGATTAAGGACATTCTAGCCCCTCCCCCAGGTTCGCCTTTCATGTCAGTTTTGAAAGGAAAGCCTTCGCTTCCTTTTGAGTTCCCTTGATGCCCCAAGCTTTGCGCATGTTAATTTCAATTTCACGCAGATTTCTCTCTGACGTCAATAGCAGGTTTGTGTGGAAATCCACCCTTTGCTAAGGTTTTTTTATGTCAGCACATGAAGCCTAAATTGGATCACCTGAACAGACGAACACCAGTCCTGTGGGTTTAGCATGGCACCAGCTGTTGGAAGATGTTTTGAAGAGAGTTGCTTGAATATGATACTGGTGGTTTTTGTACATAACTAATACATGAAGCAGACCTGTTAAAGGAAGCTTTCTTCTATGGTTCTCAAATATGGGTAGAAAGTTCTCTTAGTTCTATCTTACCTGCATTCGATCAAATCACATATTAAGTGTTATTAACAAAAAAATGTAATCAAATCCACACACTGCATATGTATAGAGCACTTCTTTGAATATGCAATGTGTACAGATGTCTTTATAATTACAGCTATTTGTCAGAACAATTTTGAGCCTTTGTTAGTTTGGTAGTGTTAGAAAAGGCACTGGCAACCCCTCGTAGCTACACTGACGCCTGGAAGCAAGCAGGGTGTGTGGGCTCACCAGAAAATACCTGCCTTGGGCTGAGTGATAAACAGACATCAGACTATTGTCGACAGCTTCAAGGCAGAAGTGTGCTAGTGTGCCTGTAATTACAATACCTTTAAAATGCAGGAATTAAATGACATGTGAATGGAGGGATGTCACGTAATGATTATCATCTCTTCCTGTGGTTAAGAATACAGTGCAATCGACTGGTGTATATATAAGTATTATATATATATATATATATATAATGTATAATTCTCACATTTTCACAAACTAACAACTAAAACATGTCATGAAGATTGCAGAATGTCACGAGTGAATTTCACACTGACATAACAATACCCCTATTAAGTCCTTTGGGGGTACTTTTGGGTGAGATGAGATGTGTGCATAAATGTGCACGTTCCTGCATAAGCAGAGACCACACAGAACTCCATGGCGTCAGGGTAACTGGGGTGTGTGTGTGTGTGTGTGTGCGTGCGCGCGTGTGGACGTCTATCCATAAGCATCGCTGCCGATTGGTGGCGTGTCATCACAGATTTGGCAGGATGAGTGTCTTGCTGACATCACAGACCTGCCCGCGAGCTACAGGCCGCACGGCGGAACACAATGGCGTGTCAAAACCAAAACACACCTTTTCTGTCTCCATCTTTTCCCGCCGCTCGAGCACAGAAGTGTTGCCATAACGTGATAAGGGAGAGAGAGGGAGACAAAGGCGCTTTTGTTCCTGGGCGGTGTTAGCGGAGGGGTTTAGCGTCACAGTAGGTGGTTTGAAGAGCATTGGTTCACAGGCGGGAGCCAGCTCAGGGTCACGGGACAGGGAGACCGTTTGGAACGAACACTCCAGTCCCTGAAGAGTTCAGTGCTTTCACAACTGTAACGAGTCTAATGAGACTCATGAAGAGTTGATAGTACAGTTGAAGTACCAAAGTACTTCCAGTGCTGTGGTGGTACAGAGTCTGACAAGCTTTCTTTAGGGGGTCTCTCCTCATTCCAGAGGTGAGACTTACATGAATATGGTTGACATCTTTAAACAGTGCACGGTATAACACATTATCTCAGATCATTTTCTTTATGTTTAAATCATACAGCATGATGCTGCTTATGACTTCATATAGCTTGTCAAGCACAGGAGGTGACATAACAGGAAAAGTGACCCGAGTTTAAAGGAAGAGACTGTCAACTCTGTGTCCTATACAATAGATAATGCGCTAAACGGAGATGACCTGAGTAAATCAGCTTCTGTCTCTGTTTCCTCACAGCTGGTGCTGATATTAATGCAAATTCATTGTGCTGAAGAGGGAAGAGGCTGAAGAACATGCGATTACGTCCTTTAAATGAATAAATTTGGATCCTGCCATGACATTTGTCATCTTCTGACATTGGTTGCCCAATTGTCTTTTTGCTGGAATTTTTTTTTTAGCATAACAATCTTCTTCTCCTCCTCCTTTTTTGTGTTATTTTTGCCGGCAGGACACTTTATCTCCTTCTGTTTGCCTGTCTTGGTGTAGCGTAGGAATCAGCAGTTAGCAGGGCCTCTGAGAAAAACAGCAGGGGTAGCGGTGGTCTCACGTGTGTCATGTGCACGTATCGTGTGTGACCTTGTTTACTCTGCCATCAAACCCTCGTCTGAGACCGCTGCAGCTGCCTCGAGGAGTTAAACCCCTGACTCCACAGACGCACTCCAGAGGCGTGAGCTTTCCCAACACCTTCTCCAACCCATCTTGACGAGGGATTCACAGAGCAGCAGGGTTCCCGTGAACATCACATAGTCCTTCACAGGTCAGCTTAACTCATTACACATTAACATCACCCCTTCCACAAGTCACCTGGGTGGTTTAGTTTACGTTTGCCCCACACATTACAGTAGGTGGACAGTGGCAGGTTTGCCACACTGTCCCTGGGGACAACCTTTCCTGGCGTGGTTTCTGGGTAAACGAGGACACTGTCAATCTGGAGTTACAGATGTATAACACCTGTATAACTGATAGCATCACACCAAGGGGCAAAAGCCTCAAGCCCTGGCATGGCTTTTGCTGTTGATTTTAGGTGGTCTACAGAGCTATATTTGAGCCTTTCCTCTCTAGCCACTGCCAACACATAATGAATTTGTCTTCAACAGTTATGTGTGGGAAAGAAAGACCGATTCCAGTTGGGTTTGAAGGAAACTGAACTCACGTAACTCTTTTAAGCCACAATACCTGCATATTTGAAGCATTCATTAATGTATAACTATAATTAAATAAAGGCTGACATGGGCAGCTGCACGGAGAGATGGACTTGTGTGCAGTGACTCCGATCGAAACGTGAACGCTTTTACTTACCAGTATATATTAAATAAGAACCGTGTTGAGACACATGTCTCTTTCAGAAAAGATCAAGAAGAGTCCTGGGCAAAGGAACAGAGGAGTTTTAAAGCATGACAGTGGTGTGAAAAACAGCTCTGTGAAGTGTGTGTACATGCATGTGTGTGTGTGTGTGTGTATGAAAAAGAGAAAGCGACCTCATGAGTCAGGG
The DNA here is from genome assembly GCA_025802075.1 of Tenebrosternarchus preto. Classification (NCBI taxonomy): domain Eukaryota; kingdom Metazoa; phylum Chordata; class Actinopteri; order Gymnotiformes; family Apteronotidae; genus Tenebrosternarchus; species Tenebrosternarchus preto. Next base: position 3,888,217 of record JAOYMR010000013.1, on the reverse strand, counting down.
GTCATCGTAGCCCAGGCCTGACCAAGGAGGGGCTGCTGTTTTCCCCCTGGTTACTGTTGCTGTGTTACCCGCCGTAGGCTTCACAGGACAGTACCTGGTTACGCGGCTCCAGACACACAGTGTGGTTTCCACAAACGCGACCTCTCGCCCAGCGGGGGTCAGGGATCAGAGGTCACATAAACACACATGGATCTGTGCACTCTCTCAAATGAGAGAGCAAACATGAACAGATGCAGCACACTGTAACTTAAGGTTGAAAAATACAATTATTTGTTGGTGTATCTTCCCGTTACTCTCCATCCTACACTATTACAGTTGTAAATGCACAGTAACAGCCAGACAACAACACATTCACAACACAGAACCAACTAAAAACTACCACAGTTTGCTGGAGCGTACCATACGTATACAGGAGTGGGGGGTGCTCTTTGCCACAATAGCAGTAAGAGTGTGGAGGAAACCAGACATGCTAGCAACACTAACAAGAGGCTACTGATGCAGACGGACACAAGTGACTTGCGAGATGGTTTGGACCACCTCTGAATTGATAAGTGCAGGAGGGGTTTCTGAGAGACGAGCTGGTATCTTCTATCTCTTCGGTTGTCCAAGCTACCGTAACCTTGTTGTAGTAACAAACATCTCCCAACACCTATTCATTCCTGTTTCACTTGTGCAGTCCAGGCTGTTATTAATGAGGTTTTAGCCTTTATGTATTTAATACCAATTAGCACATTAACACTTCACCTGGTATTGATGTGTACAATGTTTTTAGTGTTTTTATTGTTCTTGCAGCAATGGAGAATGTGTGTGTGTGTGTGTGTGTGTGTGTGTGTGTGTGTGTTAAAGGAGATCATGGCTCTGCCAGCTGTGGATGGTAGCAGGGTCCATGGTGGCAGTAGTTAGAGATATCAGAAAGGGTGCTGGATGCATGGATGGAAGGACGGGTGGATAGAGAGAGAGTGAGAGAGAAAAAGAGAGAGAGCACAAGCAGCTAATCTGTATCACTAAAACCTTGTGTCTCCCTTGTACTTTGTATTTCAGACTTACATTTTAAATGCAACACTTTTGGTCTAGATATACACTCATTCCTATAATGTAAAAGAACCAGTCAAGTAAGGTCATTATTTTGGGAAAAAAAAAAAAAAAAAAAGATTATTTTGTATCTCCCACAAAATGTTAATCTCTCCTACGGGTTCTCTCTTACCATTTGTTTCTAGTCTATTATGGCTGCAACTTGTCTAGACCACCTTAAATCAAAATTCTTCCCTAAGGTCAGCATCATGGCTGACAAAGCACATCTTCATGGTCTTCTACTGCCATCTACAGAGAATTACCCAGAACTACAGACAGAACGGCTCTTAAGGTGGACCAGAGAAATTCCAGCACTTAAACTTTTCTGTGCCCCATAGCCAGTGAGACTAATTAAATCATATATCATGCATGCTACATAATTCATAGCATTTTCCTTACAAACACAACCACCCTGCTTTGAAGTTACAGTAAAGATACTGGAAACGTTTGTTTCTTTACTGTCACACACACACACACAGATTCAGAACAACACATATAAAATGTGCACCTTTTGCTTCACTAGGGGGCAGGCAGTTCTGTTCAGCTGTTAGTTCTGTCAGGCAGTCCTGTTAGGCAATGCTGAGGTGGCAGTAGGTCAACCATGAATGGACATTGTCTTGGAGACAGTAGGACGTTCTGGGGGCTGGTAGTCTGGAAAGATCTAGTTTGATGAACATGTCAAGAGTGCTGATCCCTGCAGAGAGACCCAGAGCCATGACTTCCACGCCTGGCTACAGTCCAGCTGCAGCTATAGCTTCAACCCTGCTTCAGCATGCCAAGTTTTATGGCTTTGTCTGGTTGCTCTATTTCAGACGACTTCAGAACTAAAGGCAACACGTGCGATACGCATTCTAATGTATGTTTAGATTCTAATGTTAATTCTAATTTATCTTTTGATTCTAATGTTAATTCTAATGTATGTTTAGATTCTAATGTTAATTCTAATGTATCTTTAGATTCTAATGTTAATTCTAATGTTTCCAGTGGACTGTAATGACATATATCCTAAACACAGTTGCATAGTAAGATAAATGAATCCATTAAGTACATCATGAATTAAGAATTTAGTGCAGCCATCATATTTATCTTTGATGTTATAAAAATAATAATCGTTGACACATTGGCATTTATTTAAGTTCTTTATTAAACTACACCTACATAAACATTTATATCAAGTGTTGCTTTTTTCATTTTGATATCATATTTAATGACATATTCAGTGATTTCTTGTTGACAAAAGGTTAAGACACTTTCATGTAGGACATTTTCACTATGTAACTCATTGCATTTTAGTGACATTAAATGCCAAGTACAGCTAGTTGGAAAATTACAGAAAGGTGAGCACTTTAAAACACGGTGTGGTGTATTTTCTATTCTTGGTACTTTGTGGTAAGAGTTTTTATAGCAAATAAGAGTATATAAGAGTTTTTATAGCAAGGCTTTAATACCGACTGTCAAAGACAATCAGTATGTATTGTATGTTATGTGTGTATTGTCTCATGAGAGTTTTATGACATTGCCAAAAGTACTCAGAATCCTTATAAACAGTAAAATGAAACTTTGGGGCCAGAGCTAATGACAGGGCTCTACAATACAACACCATGGTATCACCACAATTATCTTAAATTACTTACACAACTTGAGAAAATATAACTAACTCTGTCATTGCAGTGTCATGTCAGCTTTTACTATAAACTTTTTTTTTTAATAAAATTTTTCAAAAACATTTTGCCACAATGTACAGGACTTAAAAGTCCCAACCTTTATTCAACTAAGTTTGTTTTGTAAGTTGTCACATCTGCATTATGTCACTTGAACATACCAGAAATACAAAGTTACAAAGTTAGGTGCAACGTCACCAGCAAAAAAAAAAAAAACTTTGAGACTTTGTTTTAAATATTTGTCATGACAAACTGGCGTTAGTAAAAACTGCACTTGTTATGACACCTGACAACTGTTGGAATCAGCCTATAAATATGTTTATGTAGGTTCTTGTTAGTCGTCATAAAGGGCTTATGCACGTATCATGTAGCTTTATGGACATCATCCTGTAAAGTGATAAAAAAATGTAATGACAATGGATCCTGCTCTTTCAGCTGGAATTAAGAACATTTTATACAAAAGGTGGCGGTACTTCAGCAATTTACAACACGTTGTTAAAGACATTTGAATGGGGAAATGGTTTAAGTCTTCCTGATCCAGTCTAAGATAATGTAAATGGTTTAAGTCTTCCTGATCCAGTCTAAGATAATGTAAATGGATGCTTCCCTTATTTCCTGCAAGAACCATATTGTGCTCCAACATAAGCCATACATACTGATTAGTGAATTAATAAATGAGTTCTACAAATGAGTTCATCAGTGACCATGTTAATTTAAAAAAAGTGTATGTGAACTTCTGCAACCAAAGTTTGTTAGTACAAGGGCAGTGGAGAGCTGAAAGCACATTGGTTTGATGTGAATAAAGTGACACACAGAGCAAACCTGAAACAGACTAGAGGGACTGTGCACAGTGACAAGCAGACGATCATCTATGGAGCTCTTGAGTAGAGACTCTATTATCGCATAAGTCTTATGAACATCAAAGAAAAAGAGATGCAGTCACCCTAATTCCCCAGAGAGAGATATAGATACACACACACACACACACACACACACACACACACACACAGAGAGAGAGAGAGAGAGAGAGAGAGAGAGTCAGTTCTTGGAGGCCTTAGAAGACATTAAGGAGACTGAGGCCCTGAGACCATAAACACAATCACCAGATGAGAGAAGGTCAAGATAACCTTGATATGAATCACATCAGGAAGTCCAGTACTTTTGCAGGTTTAGGAGAGATGGAGGTCACTATACACATAGAGAACAGGAGAACAGGTTGCTCTACAACTTACTCATTAACTCTCAGCTGCTTTTGACGAGAACTACCATAATGTTGTGACTCATATTTGGGTATGGTGGAGTACAGCCAGGTGGAAACATCTGTAGTCTGAATTGTACAAATACTGATCTGTAAATAAATGTAGATGGACTAGAGAGCAAAGCTTTGTTGTGAAAGGATACATGTAAATTAGATATATCAGAAGATAGATCATTATGATACAGTTACTGTTATTGATACCAGATGGAAGCTGTCGGTTTGAGCCCAAAGTAATATATTGAGTTGATGGTCTAAGAAACTGCTCCGAGTAGTGATGGGAAAAAGGATTTTCCAGCTAATAATGACTGGGCTTTACAGAAATTAAGTAAAATTTTCCAACAAGCTGTGTGTTTTGAACAAGTCTGGCATCTACTCACAATGCCTAAACAAGATGTAACAGGCTGAAAAATGAAAACAAACATTTCATTTGAAGCAATATCTGCTTTACGTACCAGACAAAGTGTGGAACATCATACATGATGTAGATATGCTCCATCAAAGCTGTCAATTTGTCCTTCTTTTTTCTGAAACTCTAACAGACATGTTTTCCTTGTTGTCATTAAAGCATATCTTTAAAAAAACATCATTAATAGCTGCAATGCTCTAATGGAATGAAAAGGAGCGCATGCTTGGGTACTCTAGATTCTCTTGGGTACTCTAGATGGCATTTCTGGAAAGCTGGTGACATTCCAAGGTCTTGCACAATTTGAAATAACACCAGCAACCAAAAATATAGGCCAAAGGGGGACACGGAAATGACTAATTGCTTCCAGTCTTAAAAGCCTGCAGTACCAGTGGTTTATTATTATACGTCATTATGGCTGAGTGACCACGTGATGCCACGTTATACCGTAGCTCTCAACTGAGTTATACCGTAGCTCTCAGTTGAGTTATACCGTAGCTCTCAGTTGAGTTATACCGTAGCTCTCAACTGAGTTATACCGTAGCTCTCAGTTGAGTTATACTGTAGCTCTCAGTTGAGTTATACCGTAGCTCTCTGGCTGATTTGGCTTTCATCCCCATCCCTCCCTGCCCACGTCATTTGCACGCCAGCGGCTCAGACAGGTGAATGTTGTCTACAGCTGTGAGGAAGACGGTGAGTCATGGTCTGCAACACTGTGCTAAGTGGGTCTGCTGCAAAGAGCATGGAACATCCCAGCTCGTAGACATAACCAGTCAAGCAACGTCCCTCACATGTGGCATATACCAACCGCCAAACCTCAACAGCTGGTTAAGCCACGTTGTGGGAGAGAATCACTCGATGACTCTTTGTCTCTCTTTTGACCACTGCCAATGGACCGAGTGCCTTTGTTTGCTGTGGGGCTAAACAGATCAGGTTTCACTGTCTCCAAACCTGCCCTCTGCTCTTTAGTCTACAATGAAAGAATGTTTCCCTGTCTGGAGATATGAACCCTTTCTGCATGCTAAACTGTTCTACTGCAACCTAGTCACTTTTTTTATGTCATTCTATTCCCTAATTATTATTCCCGGAACTATTGCCCAACCACCCGTGTGAGCAGGGCCAGGCTGAGGGGTCAGTGGCCTAGAGTTCAAGGTTGTGGGTGAGGGAAACAGAGCAGTGTAGTGACCGGAGGAAGGAAGTATTCACTTACCACTGCACACTAATAGCAGGGTCTTCAGGGTTGTGACGTGCATTAAGAACAATCTTGCCCAGTTTAAAGTGACATACTAATCCTTGAAGAATGAACTTTCGTCTTCATTGAACACAGGGCTGTCTGGGCAGAAGCTAATACCTCTTTAGCTGATCCAAGGAGGGGATGATGGATGTGGAGAAGGCCGAGATTGAAAAGACCAAGATCCTGGCTCACAGGTACACAAGATCAAAGAGCTTAAGCGTCTCCAAAACAAGGACCCTCAGGTTCAGACTCTGTGGGGCCCCACTCAGAGGGTCTTGTCACAGAACAGAGGCTGAAAGGAGACCGGGTTGTGCTAGCAGTTTGGAGTTGGAGGGTGGGGGGAGGGGGGAGTTGGAGAGAGTGGCACTGTTGTCAGCGCCTAACCCTGTGTCCATTAGGTTGATAAGACTTTCATTGAAGCATTGCCAACAAGAGATAATAGGAGCTCTGACAGGAAGGCTCTGTGAAGCGGCAGCCTTATGAGGCCCCAGTGAGCCTATTGCTCTGCCTTCTCCTATAGCTACTGCCATCCCCCATTACCCCCACCCCCTTGTCTTTATCTCCGATGGGCGCCGCCCCCCCGAATCCTCTCCTGGTTCTTACCCTTTCATCCCCTGCCAACACAGGCTTGGAGTAGCACAGGGCCTGGGGTGCATGTCCCTAACTACCCCTCTGTGCTTAGCCAATCAAAACCCACTGGGATCAATGTGCCCGGTTTCTCCAACCAATCGTTTATAAACTTTGTAGGTCCCCAGGGCAATAGGCAAAGAGAGCTAAGAATGAAAACCCAGGTCCAGGACCATTTCATTAGTAGATGCTAATGTTCTGACAGTCCGGATGCAAAGCTGCATCCAGCAAACATGATCATGAGCTCGAGTAAATAAAATGAACAGTCACATAAACAGATGAGACTCTAACATATACATAAACATCCTCCTCTCTTGTGCTATCACTCTTCCTTTTCCTCTTTCTCTCTCACTTTCTTTTAGTCTCTCTCTCTCTCTCTCTCACTCACAGACAGTTTCTCTTAGTCAGCTGAGAATGAGCCTTTGATCTATTGCAGGGTTAACCACACTCTCCAGGCCTTGCTCAGTGGGTAGTGCTCAGTGGGTCTGCTCTCCTCTGCAGTCTGTGCCAGGAGATATTCCCCCGAGGCCCAACACTCCGCAGAGGCTGTGTTTATAAAGGTCTGTTCACAATCTGCCATATTGAAATTATGTACTTTGTGAGGTATTGTTCTATTTATCTGGTGTGACCATACAGCCACAAGGAACCAACAGGGCGCCACTGAACCAGCGAGTTTAAACAACAAAAAAAAAATCGTCAGCCACGTCCCCTATCTCCTTGAGCTCTCCCAGGCATTTTGGTTAACCCCCATTTCTGAAAATGTCCTAAACACCAAAGCACTACTTATGGTGCAGCAGTACTAGCACACCATGGATCACAATCACCTTTGTAAAACAAGACCATAGCTTTCATGCAGTGTTACTACAGTGCTGATATGCTTTCCTACTGTGTACGTCTGAATATAAGACGTACACTCACTGATCACTTCATTAGGAACATCCCTTTGGATCTATACTCACTGTCCATTTTATCAGCTGCACTTGCCATAGTTCTATAACGTCCCCTGCATCAAACAACCCCAGACCACCACAGAGCAGGTATTTTTTAGTGTTACTTCTGGACATCCAGCCAACAGTGTCTTGTGGGAAGTACCATGTGACCACTGATGGACTACAGGATGACCAACACAAACTGAGCAGTGACAGTTAAGCTAATCATTCCTGACTTTACATCTACAAGGAGAACCAACAAGGCAGGAGTGTGAATAGAGTGAACAGAGTGGACCACAGTGTTTCAAAACTCCAGCAACACAGCTGTGTCTGTTCCAGTACAACACACACTAACATTCCATCAAGTCAGCGTCACTGCAGAGCTGAAAATGATCCATCACCCATGTAATACCTGCTTTGTGGTGGTCTGGGGAGGTGGGGGGACAGGGGCCATCCTGACCCCTGAAGAACAGGGTGAAAAGGGGTTAAGAAAGTACACAGAAAAACATACAACCTACTATCTGTCATTGTAGAACTATAAAGAACTCCTACATGGTAAGCGGAGTTGATCAAATGGACAGTGAGTGTAGATCCAAGGAGATGTTCCTCATGAGGTGTTCGGTGAGTGTATATTAAACATCTCTAAAGATATTTTTTTTCCCCAGTTCCTGTACTGTGGTACCCTTGCAGCCTGTGGTTGCTTCAAGACACCTGATTTTGCTCCTGAAAGACTTGAGTTGATGTGGAGCTGATGTGGGCATGTCAGTTGGTAGCCAAGGTTTTGAAGCAGGAAACATACCATGTGATGCATTTGTCTTCTTCCAGAACAGGCATTGGAAAACTCCAGCTTTGCTGAAGAAAAATAGAGTGAAAACAAAGAAAGTCGTAAGGGAACCGAAACACCCTCATAATGTCTTAGAAGTGGGTCACCACATCTTAGAAGTGTTTCATGTTCTAGACACAGTTGTGTTGTTGTTCTGGGTGGATGTATGGACATTTATTTGGCATGTTTATGTGTTTTTTTTAAGAAAGTGGTGTATGACTTGTTTTGAATGTTGGCGCCATGGTTCAATCACCCCACACTGCAGATGCATGACTACTTTCTCTTGGAAAACAAGTGTTATTCAGTAACTTTTGTGTGAATCTGATGTTTTTCAGTTTACTCTAAAGGGGTTTCCTTCACTATTCTGGTAACACTGGAATTCCTTACAAGTATGCAAAAGGAAATGTTTTAGTTTTGGACATAGTCCAGTTACCACACCTGTGCAAATTGGAAGAACACCTGAAGGTCTTGTGCATGCCAGTCTACACAGCAAGCCGTTTGAACAGAAGCGCAATACTCACAGGACATAGAACGTCTACAGAGTGCAGCTCATAGCAGAACCCTTATGCAGATTCCAGATTCCCAAGGGCAGAACTGACCTCATTTTAGAAGTTCTGGAATGAAACATCTAACACACTTCCAAGTCTTGCCTGCTCTGACAACAGGACCATGCAAACTCAGTACATTTCGGGCTCTGGTTTGGGGTGCACACACATTGATTATTGGTCTGTGGTGAGGTATTAAGTACACACAGCCCTGATCCTATCCCTTGGTAAAACGACTTTGTGGAAAATCGTGACCATTTTGTTTATTTTTGTATCTCAGATCCTTGTAAAACATGTGCTCATTCCACAAAGGATAGCAAGGACCTGATGTCCTCCAGGCTAAAGCCGTGGATCTGTTTTTCCGAAACGGAATGGGAGGGATCATGCAGGGTCTGAGTGCCTGGCACCATGAACTCCGTGTTCACTCTCTCCATCCAGACTATTTGAGATCTCAAGGATCATGGGCCACTTCAGTGCAGTTAGCATAATGATTCAAATTACATTTGCCCATTTACATTTATCGTTTAGTGAAGCAAATAATATCTTCCAGTTATACAAATATCTTTATTATTTATTTATTTGACATTACATTTATTTCTTCCACCAGCAGAGGATTCTCAGTTGCCTGGTGCTTCTAAAAGAATCTGTTAAAAAAAACTAATGTTTACCTCTTATTTTTTAATGCGTTTCACGTTTATCCCCTATTGAGTGGCCTCAGAATATGCACTGCATGCAGGCCACAGGTATCAAGCACGTAGTCACTTCCTGTTCCTGTTTATTGCGTCCCAGAGCCGATGCCATAAATCTGAACCCGTTCTCTCTGCCACCTCCTCACCACACTGTTAGTAATCTCCTACCCTCCTTTCACTTTAAACTGCCATCCTCAATTTCTAACTTTTTCCTGTCCAATATTCCGAGCTCGTTATCCCCCACGCAGCATCTCATAGGTCCATCTGATTGAAAAGTAGGAAGTCCTAATGTATGGAGTTACCATGGATGGCCTGTTAGAAAGAAATGACTGAGAGTTGAGATGAAAGTTAGAAGTTCTCTGCATGTGGCAGCTATCTGGAATAATGGCCTAGGGTCTCCACCCCTCTTAGCAGTTTAATCATCTTCTTGCTCAGGTCTTTTTTTTAAGGGCCATCTGGAAATGATGTGCTCTCAATTAACTCTCCCCTTCTCTCTTCACGGTTTTAAATGATCTTTCCCAGGCTTTGAAGTGTTTTCCTGGTCTACAGCAAGCCAGAGCTAGCTCCACATTAGACTTCATGTTCTTTATGACTTTAGTCATATGTTGTGTTAGCATTATGGCCATAAATTATTAATTCTAATAAGTGTTCTTGGTTTAGTCTTGAATGGAGAAAATGCATCCCAGTGGAAGAAAATCTAGTGTATTCTTGCCTAATTAACAGGGTTTGGATTTTGCCTAATGTTTAGCTTCACAGCTCTCAAATTACCAGCACTTCAGCTGTTTCAAGGATGCCAGGATCTCATGTATTTGAAATAGGGCCAGTGCCAAGGCATACTCTTCCAGTGTAAACGTACGTGAAAAATACATTTATTCTGTGTCACCCTGAAGAGAGGGGAAAAGTTAATACGCGTACATAAAATGAAACTCATCTCATGTGGGTGGAAAAAGTAAAAGGGTCTTCCATTCATTATTTTCTTGGAGACGTAGGATCATGATCCAAGGTTATGGCTTGAATCATAAAATCATGATATCAATTATTTTGCTGTTTGTGAACAAGAAATGCCAATGGAACTGAGGAGGAGCCCATTGCTTGCCCCAGACAAGAGTCCCAATAAATGAGTCACAGCATATTCTTCATTTTGTGCTCACCATGGTGATGAAGACACCACGTCCTTCTCTAGCAGTGCTGCACGTTCCTGAAGCCATTACAGAAACAACTAACATTGTTATGCCTTCACTAATGATGTTTAATGGATGGGTGGTTGTTGTTTTTTTCTTTTTTTTTGTGATGATGCTGCCTGTCATGATGGTGCCAAAAACAGCTCCACTCCGCTCCACTCGGATCTCATTCGGATGCTGTCCCAGTGGAGGGAAGTTCCTCCCAAAGTCCTTTGTCGTTGCTCTTTATGCTTTAGACATGTTGTTCTCATTTGTGTTTAGGATGTAATTTTCATTGCTAACATTTACAGCTTGAACCGTGTTTTTTTTTTTTTTTTCGAGCAGGAAGAACAGTGGATTCAATTACGGGTTTTGTCTTTGAGTTAAAAAGAATAGGAGTGATTTCAGCAACAATGTTTAATTAAGTCATCATGACGAAACACCTGAAATCTGTTCTTTTACAACTGAGGAGGTTTTTTTGTGTTTTTTTTGCTTAGCGGTTTGGAATTACGCCCTTTTTAGTCGGAATGTTTCGATTAATATAGAGATGAAATGTAACAAAACATATAGTTACCCCTGTGATCTATTAATCGTCCATTTATTACATGGAAGGTGAGACTTGCAATACCCAGTGTTACATATTTAACATCTTACCAGATTTCCATGAGACATCCCTTATTTGGGTGCTGAAACCAGATCTGGTTCGGTGATGAAAAATGGTAATAACATTCATCTGGTACTTATTTGCAGGATGTTTTTGCTTGTAAGAAAATCAAATACAAATGCATCATTATGTGTTGGTGGATTAAATAATTTTTTTTCTCATGCATTTTTAGTTAAGTATAAGGGAAGAAGTCAAAAGGCTGACTGCCTTGTCCAAGTAAGACTTTTTCACAGACTGCCTTTGGCTGGTTTGGGGACTAACTGTGCTTTGATGTAGGACAGCAAAGGGCCATAGAATCAAAATGACAATCAGGTCTATTTGCCAGGTGTTTAACATATGAGGAATTAGTCATGGTGAGTGAACATGTGGTAAAAACCAAAAAGTCTCTGATCATAAGCATTTGTGAAAATAATATAGTAGAAAATAAAGAATTTACTAGACTTCATTTAAAATGAGATTAAAAAAATATATATTGGTATTGAAAGGAATAGAAATGGAATACATATGAACAAGTCTATATACAGTTATGTGGAATATTACTGTTAAGTGGACATGTGTATTCTGATATCATTCTAGTATGATAGATATAGTAGATATAATACTATAATAGAGACTGTGGTGCAGAGCACTCATAGTACTCATAGTACTGCATGAAGTTCACTAGAGCTTCACAGGTTGCCATTGGAATTCATGACATCACAGAGCTAGTGGATGTTAGAGACCTTGAGCCTCTCCACCTTCTGTTTGAGGATGCCCCTCAAACAGATCATCACCTTGACAGTTTGCTTTTGGTTTTATAATTTGCCATTTCATTGTATTATTCTGTACTCACAAGGCTTACAAAAGTCATGTACACAAGGCATAGGCTTGTGTCCAGAGTAATGTTCATTATACTGTAGTATATTCCTAGAATGTATAAACTAGGAAACAGCATTCCCTTTTTTTTTCCGTGATTCTTTACTCTGATCCCCTGATTCAGCCTCTTCTTATCCGAACTGATATCTTCCATTCGTTTCAAATTCTTTCATCTCATGCATGAAATACCATTTTCTCTTCCATGGCAACCACCAATGACAGAGCATCTCCCGGGATAGATTCAAACTCTTCCAGGAATTCCTCGTGCAACGAGTTCATGTGAACTTCTAGGAACTTGTTGTCCAATGTGACTCATCAGGTGTGTCATACCAGTAATTGAATTTAAAGCGAGAAGAGTTCATCCTTTGAATTAAACATTTTTAATTTCCTTTAGGTTTCTCAGGAGTTTTTTTTAATCAAATAGACATGTATAATAAAGCATTCTATTGAAATAAGTGTACTTTATGGAATACCAAATGTTAAGGAACTTCTTGGCTCCAGACTGCAAATAAATAATAATAATAATAATAATTATTATTATTATTTTACAAATTATTAATTTAGGATGCATAATAGTAACTTATAATTGTTGTTAACTTCTAGTGGAACCGGCCATAATGTAATCAGTGATCAGTGTCTGAACCCATGGCCTTTCCTTCAATGGGTTGATGTGGAATTCTGGTGGAGTGCTGTCAGTTTCCACAGGCGTTGGACTTTCCAGCATTCACATGGTTGTTCTTTTTTTTCATACGCCACTGTGACCAATTCACGAACTGGCCGACGTGGTCAGCGCTTTATTTGGAAACAAGGGTGGCCTGCCATTTTGGCTCTACTTCACACGGTCCAGAATGAGCGGAGTTGCCAGTGGACACCATCTTGGAGAATAAAGTGGATTGGCTTTGTTCAAGCAGGTGCTGTTAGTTAGTGTCTCCGATTCTTCGTGTCCGCTGTTGATTGTACTGCCCTCGCGTAACCTCCCCATTCTTCTCCATCGGTCTACACACAAAAAAAAATCCTGAATGAATCACTGTTGAATGAACTAGATTACATTTAAACCAGCTCACGGTTGTTTTGGTTGAATTCATTAATGTTTGAATTGATTTGTTCAAACAGCACAGTTGTACAGGGCACTTCTGAAGCCAGCAACTCATGTGGAAAGAATCTCCATAGTTCAACTGAGTAAATCCAGTGGCTTTTTTAAAAAATAATAATAAATCATTTTAGATAGGAGCGGATGTTGCTTTTTCTTCTCCTTATTGAACATGTTGGCTTTTGTTAACTGTGCCACTCTATGTTGTACTTCGCCTGGTGTCCTACCTGGTGTCACGTTCAAATTGCAATGGATATTTATGTTCCGCATTGTAGCAGTCAGAGCCATGAGTTTCAAATCGCCGTGCTGGCGACGTGGTCACCTTAAACGGGCCCACAAGCTGACGATGTCCCTCAGGATAGCCGGCACATTCAAAAAGACGTGCTACATGGATTAACATACAGCAGATGTATATTTATCTATGACTAATTGCAGCGAGGGCAGTGAAATAAAATATACCACTGGCTCGATGGCCGTGGCCTGCAGCACATTACCGAGTGACCACAGAACTCGCCTTATTTTCTGGCAAACGTGTGCGGATCAGCTCTTTTCCTGCGAGCCGAGATTCCTCGCCGAGGCCTCCGCACCTAAACCTGTGAAGTGTGCTTCGAGCAAGGGGGAGGACGTGGAGGAGGCGGGGCTGCATGACCGGATGCCCCGCCCCTCTGCCTGCCCACCCCCTTCTCCCTTCAGCCTTCTGCTGACTCGGAGATGTCATTGTTCTGGACCCCCCAACGAGGGGGGGGAAAGAGCGATGGGTTATGTTTCGCTCAAATGGTGTTTTGTGCAACTGAGGAGAAAAAGGTCTTCCTTCGTTCCTTTCTAAAATAAAAAAAATAAAAAGAGAAAAATGCTTACTGTGGGTGTATTGTATGACCAATAGCGTCACGGGAAGAGTCCCGGAGAGCTACAAATAAGTGAAGCAGGACTGCCGAGCACGGAATAATAATAATAATAATAATAATAATAATAATAATAATAATAATAATAATAAAACATTTAATTTTAGTTTCGGTTTCAACAAGCAACGTGCATAAACGAACCTACAGCACACAACCAGCCTCGACAAAGACCATCATAGACTCAGTGAGACATACACTGATTACACACAGTGATTAATACACTCTAACGAGACACAGGTGAAACGTATAACAACAACGAGACCAATCACACACGCCGCACCCACGATACACCCAGTCGTACACACATGCATACACACTCACTAGACTGATACAACAACAGAGCACACGCCCACACAGACACGAGACAGGGGAGGCGGCCATCGCGACACAAACATCTTGATGGGACGATGGAACAATGCAGCACCAAAACAATAATGATGAATATTTGCTATTCACTCACACATCTTACACAGTGGCCTTTTAGCCAATTTGGAAAACTATGGAGCCCATATGCAAAGGTCCATTATTCTAGTGTGCAGCCACAATGCAAATGGAGAAAATGTACTGAGTTTGTCTCTACATGCACCTGTGAGTTCTGGCCAAATCACTTAACTTGTCAAACGGCGCCAAAAAGAAATGCTTGTAGCTGTGTTTTACTTGGAAGTTATCCAGGGCTGCATTTTTGTGCACAATCCACCTGGAAGTATTGGTTCCACTTTCTCACTCTAAACTGATTCAAAATGCAGCAAAAAAGCCAGGACTTGCCGAAATCCTAGATAAATGTCCCATTAATCTGTCCACATCCAAGTTTATTACAGAGAAGGTCTGAGGACTAGTGTGGAGGGTGTAGTGTTGGGATGTATGTGTTGGATGTGGCAGAGAAACATAGCTCCCTTTAAAATGAACCATCTTATCTAGAAAATGGCTCTTTCCCAAGGACCCTGACTGCTAATGTGTGTGAATCAAGGTAACTAGATTATAGAGATACATGAGCCAAAGTAATGGTGTGTGTGCCAGACAAAGAAAAAATATTTGAAACTTACAAGGATATCAGTTCAAACCTCTAAAAAGAATCTTTAAAAAAACTGCACATGGTTTTTCACATTTTGCAGTTTTGGAACACAAAGCCTCCTTTCACAGAAGAGTAATATCTGCACTTTATATTTGTATTCAATATAAAATCTTAATCAGTGTTAATGTCTACCTATGTAGACTAATGGGTATCTTTCAAGCAGATGTCCGTGTCCAGTATCAACACTTGCTACTTTTCCTTCATTTCTGTGACCCTGTTATCAAGCTAGTGTTTTGAATTCCAGTTGTAGTACAATTTATACCAGCCACAGAAATGACATATGGTGTAGCATTCACAGCACTAGTTAAAGAATGCCTCTGGCACTACATTACCCATAAATCATAGCTTTTGCGGCTGTTGCCCTTGACAGAAACAAGCAATGTGAATGGGGTGGCACAGGATAGTGCTGAGGTGCTCTGGCTGTCTGTCTCTGTCCCATGACTATGTCATAACCTGTAAAAGGTTTGGGGGGGAGGTATGTTGGACTTGCTTTTCAGGTGACAGTGATCGAGTCCTGTGTTTTCATAAGCCTGCTGAAACTGTGGATTGGTGGCCTGGTCCTAATTACACAGTTGTTTTTAACAAGCACTACGTTTTGAGAATTAATGGACCCATATTTGGATTGCACATAAATTGCAGAGTCTGGATGGGTGTGGGTTTTTTTTTACTCTCTCTCTCTCTCTCACACACACACACACACACACCCACCCATATGAATCTAGTTATCACAATCCTTGGATTGTTAGAAAGCAACTCTAGTTTCACATTCCTGAACATGATGGGTTTATTTCAGCCGGTGTTAAAAGAAAATAGACATGGAGTATTGTGTCCTGAAACAGACGCCTATGATACTACAAGGAAAATAACATTTCAGTTCCTTGTGTGTGTCCATCTCGCTTGCTTTGATTTGGTTTTGTTATTGACTTAAAATAAATATATTCCATACCATTCTATTATTTACTTCACCAAGACTCATTGGCTGCAATCAACCATCAAGTACAATGTTAGCTGGACTGCCAGTAGTTTTATTTAAAGTCACAGAAAAAAAAAAAAAATGTGTGTTTGCAATTTGGCAATACAAAACCATTGAGATACATATAAACCATAATTTGTGCTAAGATACCTGCAGCACTTCTATCTGTATTGTATATATGTAGTATTTGGGGGGGGGGGTGCATTCCCCCACGTTTTAAAGAGCAGATTCTGTTCCAGTGACACTGTGGCCTTGCCCAGGATGTCCAGGAACAATGTGGGGAAGCTCACGCCCACAGCGTCCCCAGCCCTCAGCCCAACCGCCTTCAGCGAGGGTTAACGTCAGCCACACCGGCTTCCTCCTGGCGCCTGCTCGATTTCCTACAAGGTGGAGACCAGCCGATTAAACCTAACGGGCTTCCTTTGCCTGGTGGGTTAGTGAGTAAGGGTGTGCGGGCATGTGTGCGTAAATGCCCATCAGGCCAATGCACCTGCTGGACAATGAGAATGACTCAAAGGGGTCATAGCAACAGAAGGTCACCAATGAGGCCATTTCCACTTTACAGCCTAGGAGTGTCAGAGCTGTAACTGTTCTAATCTTAATCTTCCGTCTGCCAGATACCATTGTACATCTCCGAAGTCACACACATTGAGGTCGATATAGAAATGATTAACCCCTGTTAAGCTTTTGTGGCAACTAACATAAGGGCATGAGTTTTAACGGATAATTATGTTTGCTATGCCAGGAGCAGTTTGCAGTTTTAAGCCGCTCAGAGGCACTGAAGCACTAATGAAACGGCGCCATCTGACTACAGAGAAAGGTCTTGCACTGCCACAGCTGCATAAAGCTAATCATAATTACATGTAAACAAGTTCCAGTTAGCTTTCTCTACTTTAACACTGCAAATCAAACACAGGTCATTTGCAAGCCCTGCAAAAAATTGGGTCTTGTGCATTAAAAGCAGGAAACCACCAGTCTGATAACTGGGAGACTTAAACACTTCACCCTCATGAAACTGTAGATCAAATTGGTTCCATTCACCAGGGCTTTTCATGCTTCTCATTAGTTCAGGTTTATGTAGAGTCTTCAGAGCCATTCATCACAATGTCTTGCTGCTAACAATTCCTTGTTAAGCTATTGTTTAGTCTTTCTAGGTTACAACTCAGATGGATGACTGCAAACCCATAACCCACCGAATTCAGGCTTTGTCTGCTTTTAATACAACATTTATATACCAACTTGCAGTCCTGATTAGTGCTTTTTAAAAGGGCTCTTTAGAAAACACAGAACGGCAGCAGGTCACGTTACAACCTTTGGTAGTGGCTGAGCCAAAATGTCCAGCCTGTCTTTATACTTTACAAAGTACATGTAGCTGTGGTTATGACCACCTCTCTGGCCCAAGTCACCCACTTGGAAGGCATCTTTGGGAACCCAACCCTAGTCCTGCCTTGTAAACTGTGCAGGGTGGAGGTAAACCCACACCAGGAGAGCGTCATCCACCCACACCCCCATAGAGCAACCCACAAGCTACTTCCTCTCCCAGACTGCTACTCAGTCGCCATTGGTGCTTATTAATAATTAAACAAATTCTCATAAGGGATGCAAATAAAAACACACTCCACGAGTTGCGCTCAAGAAGCCCAGACCAAGTATGAGATGACGTATGTTGCACGTCTGAAAAGTAGCGAGCGGCCTTGAGTCATCAGTAAACATTCTCCAATGAAGACCTTTAATTTCCACTTCATGACTGCAGTCATAGCAGCTAGCCAAACAACCAGACTGTCTAGTAAGTCTTTTAGGACCCCACTGGAGGGAGGGTGAGGGAGAAGAGAGATAAATCATGGACAGCACTAAAACATAACCAGGCCATAAATTCCTAAAATGTCTATACATCTGAAGCACCCAGCTGCCACAAACGTTACAAGATAGGTTAGTCACTGATACTGATACTGATCTCACAGCCCAGGCACAAAATAAAATCTACATCAGCAGGCACACAACTGCTTCACATCTATTTCATCACAGTTCCACATACTCATTCCCAGCATCCTTCTTGGGTTTTCTTTTAAGGCTTTGGCTTCATCCACAACTACACCAACAGGCTCATGATTGGCTAACTGGTTCTTACCATTAAGATGATTAATCAGATACACCTGGAGAAGGACACGGAGAAAAAAACCCCAAACAAACAGATACTTCTAAAAATACTTCTAAAACTGAGACAAATAAACATACATCTTGTCAGTAATGTAGAGATTGTTTAAACATTTACAGTCCTGACTGAAAAAAATTATAGCTGCTGGGTTTAGTTGCTGGTAGTTCCTTCTTTAACTGCAATAACCTGTACCAAACAATATCCCAAATCAAACTTGTACAATGTCTAGAAGGAAGTTAAGACAATTTCTTCTCACACAATTATAGCTCAGTTTCCCAAAAGCACCAGAATATGACAAAGATCCTCATAATTTCATGATAGTATTTGTGCTTCCTAACATTTGGGAAGCTGAGCTTTATTTCAACTGATTGATATTTCAGGAAAGCCCGTGTGAACAGTTCAGGTCATACCACAACACCACGACTGAACTCTGAATCGACCACTATATCATCAACCATTTTATTGATGACTGATTCTTAGATTTTAGGGTCACTGTCTTTTTTCACCATATCTGAAGTATGTTAGCAGATTAAATCAGTCATTAAATCATTCCTGAACCATGGTGTTTCCACCATCTCAGAGATGGGATAAGTTGTTGCAGGTGTTGTGTTGTATTTTTTACATTTCAAACTCGGACTTGTGGAAAGCTTTTCCAACTTCATGCATCTCCAAAGTACTTCTTCTAATGCCATCTAATATTTTTTGGATTATATTGTTCACATAAATCCCTCTTTCTTTGAGAAAAGCAGACTATGTCAGTACCCCCTCCCCAACTCACACACAGTTTTTTAAAGCTTTTTGGACAGGGCACAGTCTCATCTTGTTGATTGGAAAATCTGACTCCAATTAGTGTTTGGAGATGGCTAAACCTTTTTTGATACTTTTGCCAGCCTGGTCTGTTAATGTTTAAACAACATGTTCAACATTGATAAAATAAGCATCGTTATTGTGTGTGATTAAGCAGATTGTGTTTCTATATTACAGTATTTTAATATAGTTGAAGATCAGATCTTATTTTTTGGTTAACTTATGTATAAAACCAGGTCATTCCAAAAGGCTCACAGATCTACAGAAAATTGCACTGGTCCTTAGAGTGGTTTCTTTTAGTGTAGATTGTTTGGAATTCTTGTTTGGTTTCCTGTAACTGGGTTTAAGTTCAGGACAAGAGAAACAATAACAAATGATGTTTTCCCCCCATTTTTGTAGGAACTGTCCAGTGGAAAAACTGCTTTTTTTTACACCTCATTTCATGGTTCCTTGGAGCCTCATCTGGGTGGGGCAGAAAACATGGCCTGTCTGAGCAGATATGATGCTACTGTTTTTAGATTGTGGCTTCATCCTCTATGGGGATTCGCCAGGAGAGGACAATGCAAACAATTACACATGGTCAGAAAGAAATGACGAAACTACTTGGTTTGGGGGATTTTTGCCTTCAGTGTTGTGTTCACAAAGTGACTGAGAGCCTACCTCCATAGTTAT
>JAOYMR010000013.1:3852101-3868527 GCA_025802075.1 Tenebrosternarchus preto | reverse complement strand
TGTGTCAGTGACTGACCGAGAGCCTACCTCCATAGTTATTGTGTCAGTGACTGACCGAGAGCCTACCTCCATAGTTATTGTGTCAGTGACTGACCGAGAGCCTACCTCCATAGTTAGAACCTCCATAGACGGTTTGAATCATAGGCCTTGGTTTATTTCAGGCATGCTCAAGTACCAAACCAAAGTACCCAAAATCTGTGTGATTGTCCAATTACTTTCAGACTTCTCTGCAGGTAGACAAATATGCCACTGTCCTTTCCATTATCCTTTGTGGTCGATGGGCTCAGAGAAATTTAAAACAATGAAGACTTGAGGAAACCTCACTGAAGCTTGTCTTTCACAATATATCATAGCAGGCAAGGCATCCATTTGAGGATCACGCCATCTTAGCATTGCAAAATGCCTGGAGGACCTGTATATCTCGCTAACATGTTTATGTAGCGTAGGGGTTATTGACTATGTGCCCTGGGGATCGGCATGAGCGTATAGTTTGGCCATAAAATAACCACCTGCTTCTGAAACCAGCACAGATTCATGAAAAGATTCGTGCTTGGTGTTTAGCAGCCAGACTGCAGAATCTCAGTGTAGAATTCCTCCTTTTTTCCCCACAGTGCTCAAATTTGCAAGGTGCTTATTGCAAAACGTGGCGATTTCTACTAGAGCGTAAAATCCACCCTGAGGTTGGTGGGTTGAGTCAGATTAGTTCCAGTCTTAGCAGCAGTAAAGTAGATGGCCAACACTGTGCATAATGTTCCCACAAAAGTACACTTTGTGATAAATAGTACAGTATTGCTCTTCCTTTTAGTCAATAAGTAACTACTCATTGAGTTAATACTGTAATGCATCAGTTGCACAGTAACTTGTAACTGTGACTGAGTATGAACAGAATAATGACTGAATGCGTGACTCCACATGGGAAATATGAGCAAAGGTACGTCAGCTTCCCAGGCACTCAGTCAGTGCACACTGCCCGGGCACTCAGTCAGTGCACACTGCCCCCTCCTTTCCGTTTCTAGTTGACCACCCTTGCCCGCCCTCTCGGCACTAAAACACCATTATTTGGAAATGTCATAAATATACATAATTACTGATCCAGTCTGTCAGGTGCATATTAAAGGGAGGCAAAGCAATCAGGAGATGGAAAAAGGACATTTTCTGATTGCTGTAGGAGGCAACGGCAGATTGGAATCAGCATGGCTCGCGTCCACACACCCTGGAAACCCACACACTCTGGAAACCCACACACTCTGGAAAGCACTCTGTGTGCCTGACTGATGTAATGGGCACATAATCAAATGGATTAACACCTGAGAGCAAATAAGAGAAGAACGTACCCCAGCGTGTCCCAGTTCCATGCCAGTATTCATCATTCATCTGTTCATCAGACGCCAGCCTGATTCAAAGGACCAGATAACATTAACCATAGCAAAAGCTTATATTGTTTTTGTTTTTTTTTTGGTTCTTACTCCCAGACCCTGAACTGACTAATTAAAGTAAATTCTAAAGTAAGTGATTTTTTTTAAAGTAAAAGGTGGCGCTATAAATACCTGCATGATGCCTCCATCTCACTCTAATACTCATGAATACATTCTGATTACTGTGTATTCTGAGAATAAAATAAATCTAATGTTATACATCTAAACTGTTTCAGCTTTGCTAAAACACCCTTAAATCCTGAAAGGCTGCCGTCCTGAGCTGTTTGCCTGGGTTCATCACACATGCAGGAGGAGCACAGCTGAACGCCCTACGGTGGGAGAAGCCTCCAGCTCTTCTCCCTCTGTTGCGGTAATCTGAGGCCAATGACATAAGGCTGCTGCGTCCGTGTGTGTAAATAGTATTATGTAAGTGTACTCGCGCGGTGATGAACAGCCTCCAGCTGAAGCTCTCCTGTGCCCGTGTGCGAGCTCTCCGGACGTCAACAGAGCCCGGGAGCCGAGCCAGCTGCGGGTCGGGGCCGGGGAACCGGAGCGCGCTTAGGAAAACCAGAGCGATCTGGGTTTTGGTGAGCAAACAGCCGCAGGGTGGTGAACGTGCTTCAGCTTTGCGTTGAGGCGTGCGCCTTGGCACACCGGACGTCACGCGACAGGTGGGGGAGATTGAGGGCTGGTGCGGCCAAGTCCTTGAAAGATTTTGAACGTTTGCTTCACCTGTCACGTCAGGAACCCGAGCAGCACGCAGGACGGACGCGCTGTGAAGTGATCGGGAGCAGGGGTGACAGATCCTGCATGAAAACGCAAACCATTTAAAAACAAGCCGCTTGCTAATCACAGAGATGAAAACCAAAACCTCATCTCTGCTCTGCTGTCATTCTTAGCAAGGATTTTTGAGTGTCTGGGTGGGGGGGGTGTCTCTGTTACATTCTGTCCTGCCATTCATTCCCAATTAATCTGTGTCCAAATGAATCTTGTATTCCATTGCTTAAATGTCAGATGAAGTTTGCTTTTTGGAACAGAACGTGCAAGAACTAAGTTTGAATCACTGGAAATCAGCAGTCGTCAATCATGAAACTAAAAGTCCTTGTGTGAGGTGATTAGATACTATTTCAGCATTCCTCTTCAGTATAGAGTCTAGTCTACATTTAGTCTACATGTACAATTTTACAAGTTTTGTTTTCCAATTGTTAATAATTTCCAAAACGACGCCTTTGCAAGGGATACAGGATTCAGACACAAAAATCAAACTATGACAGAATAAAAAGCTCTCCGAGGAACCTTCTCTTCCTCCTTCAGGCTTAAACCCCAATCAGGCAAACGGCAAATACTATTTTCTCTCGCTGCAGTAACGAGGTCCATGGCAACATGGCAAGCACTCAGATTCATGCCGTAATATTGCCTAATTCTCACTGCATGTGTTGCAGAGCTCGTGGAGGTCCAGCACTTGGAATGAAATGGCTGATTCCGGTAAGCTGCGCACAGACCCTTCCCACGGGTGATCCTGCACCCGCATGAGGAATTCGAAATGCAAGGACAGCAATTTCACACTGCAGAGCCTTTGTCTCGCCTCACCATACAGGGAGCCTGGGACTGTAGTTAATGTGGGGATTTGTGTGTGTTGAGGACATGAGGTTCATGATGGTGGATAAAGAAAATCAGGACATTCAATATAAGAATATTTTCTTTGAAGCTTTGATTGACAGAGGATACAGTGGAACTCAAAAAAGGAAACTAGTTTCTGATTCATAAAGGAACTTTATTACATCATAATAGTGACTCTTCTGGATGAGATGAATGGAAACATTATGGAAACTTCTGAGAATCGGTACATTTTATGGGTTCATTTTAAAACATTCATCTAATGCAGGTTTCTCCCTGGTGAAAAAGTATGCTTAAATTTTCCAGTTCCCCTTGTCCAGACCTTTCCTGAAGGTCAGACGTGCAGAGTACCCACTCAACAGGAGAATCACATCACTGAACGTTGCTCAGTGACTGTGTGGGAGAGGTGTGTGTAGGTGTGTGTGTGCGTATTTCTTTTCACAAAGTCTCGTGTTGTTTGGTTTCTCCAGCTGGTGAATGCAAGGGTGATGGGGGGTCTCATTGAAAAGATAATACTAAAATACAATTAACCCCAGTGACACCTGAGAATTGCTTCCTGAGATTCGATTACCACGCTTTGACAAATCCACCGGGAGGAGGGCTATTGTAAAATAATGTGTTTGCTTTGGGCTGAGGTCATGTGTCTGACACAGATGTACACACAGCCACACACACACACACACACACCCACGCACACACTCACAGACCTTAGTCTTACCATTCAACATTACCATTTGCAGTGACGGACAGTCAGCACGTCCACATTCTCAGACACCTTCACAAAATTTATTTTACATTGACCCCCCCCCCCCTTGTGTCACATTTGCAGTTTATGCAGAGCATTAATGTAAACAATTTAACTCCACATTCGAATGTTTGAAAGGAGCCTGAAGGAGTAAAAACAAACAGACACCCCCTTAAGTCAACGTATTCAGTTAACCCACGTTTGTTGCCACAGATGTTGGACGTCTACGTACAAAATGTGTTTCTTCAGTTATTTTTACATTTATCCTCCATTTAACACTCCTATGGGAGCTCATGCAAAGTAAGACAATATGTATTCATTCCTCCTCCAACATGGTAAGCTACACACCAGGAAAAGCTACTGGTCAAAAGGGGCCAAACCAGTCTCTCTGTATCTTAAAATTACATTTGTAAACTGACAATGTGTGAAGGGTCATAGTTTGTAAAGCTGTTCTCAGTAATTTCACTGACCAAAACTGGAAAGGTCACTGGTGCACTGTACTTTTCACAGTGTTCCAGTCTACAGTAAAATGGTCATACATCTCAGTATTCTGATTTTATACCAATTGTTTTGGAATTTCAAGGCCATATAAGGTTCCTATACTGTGAAGGGGTAAGACTTGGATGCCATGGTTACTCTGTTGTTGATATTTTTCTATTCAGTTAAAGAGTACTGGAAAGATAAAATATAATAAAATATAAAAATATTGGAATATTAACCCCCCCCCCCCCCCCCGTACATTTATAGTATTTACTTATATTAGTATTTATACTGCAGTTGCAGTGGAATAATGGATTACGTTCGGTGTGATTGAACGTCTGTGTTCGCTCAGTTCAGCCTTGCACAATTGCTGTGGTGTTTCTCCACATGCTTGGGTGCTCAGGGCTTCCCTCTCTTCAGATGTGTTTCTAATGACAGAGATGCACACGATTTCCTCAGTCATAATTACACACACACACACACACACATGTGAGTGGGAGGGATGTCACAGGTACAAGGTTGGTGCTGGTGGAATGAAGCAGTCCATCAAATAATCACATCCTCTCTGGCTTCTGACTACAGTTTTCCTCTGTGCATCCTCTGGAAATTGATGCAGCATACGCCTGTATTACACCTATACTTGTGAGGTTTTTTTTCCAGCATTTTTGCCCTTGACTGGATGATCTTGCTCAAAACTAATGTGTGCACACACATGCGTGTTTGTGCGTGTGTGTGTGCACATATGGGCGCGTGTGTATGTCTGTGCGCATACGTGTTCTGTGTAATTACCCGAAACGAGATACATTCTACACGCTGGCACCTCGAAACTAACCAGGACAGGAAGAAGGAAGTTGTCATGCAATTAAGGACAATGAGCTGGACTGCTAATTTAACTTAAACTACTCAGTTTTATTTAGCTGTAATTTGAATAGCCTCAGGGTGCATTAAAACTAAAGAACGTAACAGGTTTCAGTCTTTTACCTCCTGGATTTTTACCCAATTCATACTCTGGCCAGTATTCCAGGAGTACTTGCTCCTGTCTACGTGATGTGTTTTGTGGTGTGTACATGTACATTGTTTGATTAAGTCCATTGCCTCTGGTCTAAAGATCGCTACAATAGTTTTACCTTTGTTATGTAGCGTGGAGGAAAAGCACGCCTCAGGGAACGAGCATTGCAGGGTTTGAAGAGCCAGCGATACAAGCACATACTTGTGAGCTTAAAAATGAAAAGTCTACAGTTTTAAACAACTACATTTATGTTATTTTTGAATGGTGGGCCATCATCCTAGATAACCGCAAGATTTCTTGCAGATGTGGAACGTCAGAGCAATGCAGCTGTCTTGCCTTAAGGAGTTTTTAAAAACGACACAAAGTGATTGTGTCGGCATTAAATGTTAGGTGCCCATTGGTCTTTGTGTTTAATGTATTGAATACGTATGGATGACTATCTGTGGCCTTAGAGACAGATTTAGTCTGGTCTGAGAGCCCCTTGCAAAGAGGGAAAAAGAACAGAGGTCCCAATACTGAGCCTTGTGGTCTGGCTTACAGACATGATGAGTAGCATCTCCAAGATGATTAGTGGTAATGATTTGTTTTTTGTTTTTTTTTCTACAGCATTTCTCTGTCTAATTCCTTCTGAATTAATTTTCTGTTTGGGACCACAGACTCCTTATACAGCAAGAAAATCATACTTTGTTCCAGTGTGGTACATTTTTATTCTATTGACAGTGCTTAGTGGATTTCTAAGATATTGGTTGCTGATTGATGAGAGATACAATCAGTCTCTGGGAGGATGTAGCCATTATAATGGCCTTGGGAGATTTTTCTGGTTTTAAGAGGCTTGTTATGAAAGTCTTTGGAGAGCTAACCTCAAAAATAGTTACCAAAAACAGAGGGTTGGGCTTTTGTGTGAAGAATTCCAAATTTAGTGTTTTGGACATGTAAGAAAGTGACGTCATCTATTTGTTTTTGTTTTTATTTTATTCCAAGGGAATAATTATGCCGTCTAGTCTTTTGTATGTATGAAAGACACAAAACAAGGGCTGATCATGTGAGACACAATGACTGAGATGCACAGAAAATACGAATATTCTGTATACCGGCAAAAGGAGAGAGGCAGTGCTGGATGGATTCAGAAGCAGTGGAATTCCTTCTTCCCATGTCTCTCTCTCTCTCTCTCTCTCTCTCTCTCTCTCTCTCTCTCTCTCTCTCTACCTCCAGCGATTTCAATCCTTCCTTCTTCTTTAAGAATCCTGTCTTTGCAACTATCAAGGTAAAACAAGGGACTCTCCATCCAAAGACCCCTTCCCAACATCTAAATGTTTCTCATGGATATTGAGGCATTAACCCCCCCAACCCCCAACCAGTGCTGGTGACTGGGGTGGTCCTTGGGCCAAGATCCTGTTTCCTCGGTTCACCCCCACTCCAGCCTCTTCTCCTGGTGCTGCTTCCAGTTTCCTCCTCCAACTTGTAGGCCGCATGTGGAGGCCCGCAGCTCCATGGGCCCCGAGGCCCCTGTAATGACCGTAATCGTTCTCTTGTGCTTCAAACAAGTGTATTCCTGACACGCATCGTATTTTGCTTTGCGGGGCAACTCAGCAAATTCTCAGAAGCCTCTGCTTGCCAGAAAGTGTGGAAGCAAGGGAGCAGAATTTTAAAACGTTTTGAAAAACAGAGAAAGGATTGAAATGAGACCATTTACAGTGAGGACCGTCCTATGATCTATTTCAGAGGGTAAACCGCGTTTAGCTTGAAATCTGAGCTTCTAAGACATTCCAACCAGCAGATGGCGAATAACAAACCAGAACAATATCAACAGCTAATACCACCTTTCTTCATCTGTGGCAGTCCAAAAATTGTTAATATACTCCTGGACACCTTTTCTATCAAAAACAAGCAACTTTTCTAGGACTTTAGCCTCTTGCAGCATCACTAGCTGGGTTGAAAGCCTTTGAGCAAGCACACCCCATTCTCTCCACCGGCAGGTGTCACATGTAAGAATGGAGCAAAGGTAAGTACCCCCCCCTCCCACCTACCCCCCCCCCCTACCTACCCCATCTTCCACCCCAACATACAAAACATACTTTCCAGCAGGGAGCAGACAGAGACGAGGTGTGGAGGTGAACACCTGTTCCCCCCCCCCCCTCGGGAGGTGAGGCACGCTCTCATCTCCGCGCTGCCACGGCCGGCTGGTCGGGCGCATGCTCAAGCCATCAGCCTGCAAAACGCGGCCTGTAATCACCGGCTTTTTCCACGCCGCGGCCAGGTGTTGCACCAGGTGAGGAGCAGCGCTTTCATCGAAATGACAGCCCTCTGGCTCGGGCCTGTCAGCAGGACCCGAGACGGCCCAGGACAGGCTTGTGCCACGTGCCGTTTATAAAAACCCCCCCCCCCCCCCCTTCCTGTTTTGAACGTGACAAACGAGCAAGAAGCAGAACGTTGGAATGGCAGTGCAACATTCAGTGCGGTGCATCGCTTGGTTGTGTTTTCTGCATCGAATATAAACAAGTAGCCACATATTGCACCCAATAACACATCCTGATCCACCGAACTCTGCACATGAATTAAAAGGAGAACCGTGTCCAAATGACACTGGAATTAAACTCTCAGATTTACTACATTTACTATCGGCTATCAAACATGCGCCAAAATCAATAGCCATCAGCCGTTCTGTTAATGAACACTAAGGAAAAAAAGAAAATGGTTGTGACAGTTTTAATGAGCAGAACCTGCTAGGAAAACAAGCTGAGCCATGTAACGATGTTTGTTTTAGAAAGACGAGACACTAACCAGCCAATGACAGAGGGCAGCAATTAAGGTTCATAGCTGAAGGTTCCAATGCAGCCCTGGGAGATATTCTTGATATGAAATCAAACAAACCGGTGTTTGTTTATTTGTCAAATGGGCATTTGTATAAATGTCCTTTATACTTCCACAGCCAGAGCTGAAAAGCGTTTCCTCGTTTTATAGAGTTTTATTTGGAAATGTACTAGTGCCCAAATCTGGTTCTGTAAACCTAGACTGCAGCAGTTAATCTTTTCAGTTGTATTTGAATATTAGTGGCAGGAATGGCTGTACAATCCTCTGGACAGCTGTAGATCTGATAGGCCTGGATCAGGACACCCTGGTATATGTATAAGAAATTAGAGAGACACCAATTTGTTTGACAAATATTATGTATTACAAATATTTAATACATCATCACCAGATGATAAAAGGTAGCACTTATGGAGAGTGAAAATCCTGGATCTCGCTGCCACCTCTATATCTCAAAGCTTTCCACACTCACATCTGGCCTTTACCTTTCAAGGCAGCTTCTTTTTGGTTCCCTTAGCCTTGTCCATTGTAGCTTATAGCAGTGACAGAGACACCTCACTCTCAGCCCAGTCCAGATCCACCCAGTGCATGCACCAGTTGGGCAGGCAGATCTCGACAGTGGCACTGTCTAAATTCTCTGTCCATCTCTCTTTATTCTCCAACTTTATTCGTCAGTTTCTGGGAAAAGGAGCAGGGTGGGAGGGAGTGATGTTGACAGAAGGAGGAACTTTTTTTTCTTTTTACTATACATTCCTAAAGGCTCAACCCTCCATAACTCCCACACTAAAGGGCCTGGGGCTGGATTGATGAAAGATAACCAAAGAAGCAACTTTGGAAGGATCTTGAGATGAACATCGAGAAGTTCATAAGGATGTTCTTACATAAGACTCTCAAAAAAATCTTTGAAGATATTTTTAATATTCTTTTATTTTCATAGTTTATTAGACTGTTATGGTAGCAGTCTGGGAAAATCTCGTCCTGAATCTGGAAAAATTATGAAAAAAAGGTTTTGACCAAAATTGTGCTTTCGGTTTATTTCTTATCTAATCTGTAGCTCAAATAGTTGTTAGGGGTAACAACATGGCCTAAGCAATGGCCTAAGTGTGACTGTAAATATCTGGTGCATGTTCTGTAGACCCAAAGAGCACGTAGCCAAATGAACCGGAGAGAAAGCAAATGGAAACACACAGTGTCTGTTTGAACATTAAAAAAATGTGTTAATTAATGGCCTTTGAAATCTGGCCAACCTCAGACCCTCCACACAGCTCAGAACTTGGTACTTCTCACATAAATCCTTGGATGCCTGGTGAAGACAGTTTATTTACAGTTCACTCATGTGACAGAAGCCCTTCTAATCAAGAGCAAGGGGATGGATTGATCATAACTACCAAAGATGCACCACCAGGACACAGATCCCAGTTAGTCAGTCTCCTGGAGCCGTGGATGATTACACACTTCAGTCCTACAACCTCTGCTTTGGTTTGTGGCAACCAAGAGAGAACAAGTTGAGATCAGGTGATTACATGTTCAGAAGGTGTTAAGATCAGGTGGTTACATGATCAGGTGACTACATATTCAGAACATATTAAGATCAGGTGGTTACATGTTCAGAACGTACTGAGATCAGGTGACTACATATTCAGAACATATTAAGATCAGGTGGTTACATGTTCAGAACATATTGAGATCAGGTGACTACATATTCAGAACATATTAAGATCAGGTGGTTACATGTTCAGAACGTACTGAGATCAGGTGACTACATATTCAGAACATATTAAGATCAGGTGGTTACATGTTCAGAACATATTGAGATCAGGTGACTACATATTCAGAACATGTTAAGCAGAAAGACTGACTGTCCCAGGCTCCCCCGAGTGCCTCTACAAGTCTGGCTCCTCTTTCAGCATTTCCACTAGCAGTTGACACCAGCTACCTGCGTAAATCCTATAGTGCAGGATTAATGTTTTACTTAGGTCTGTTGACATCCATTTGCATTTTCTACCGTAAAAATCATGTGACTTATGGTACCATAAGTGCTTGTGAAATCTAAGAATCTGAACACACTGCCATGTAAGTGTTAAGGTTTTCTTGACCTCATGGAAGAGAACAGCTACAGCTGGCCACAGCTGTCAAGTGTCTGCAGCTTTGTAGAGACAGAGAAAAAGAGGGGAAGTTCAAGGCTGGCCAGAGCTGGATACACATAGTCTTGAGGCCCGTTCTGAGCTCTCCTTGGGACTACAGAACGACGGTGCCCCCTACAGACAGACTGAAGCAACAGATTAAAAATAATAAACAGGAATAAAGAGAACATTGTTTCACTTCATTTTATGACAATGCTGTCAAGTCACAGCCATTTACAAGTTTTAGGCTTCAATAGTTAAATAGGTCTACATGTGTTCTAGTCACCTCAGAGGTTAAGGGCTTGAAGCATCAAGTCCAAACATGTTCAATGCACTGTATGAAGGTCAGTCCCCCATTCCATCAGCAGAGTTCTCTGTGGTGTCTGTCTTCTCCCTAATTACCCATAATCCCTCCAGCAGACCTCCAAGAGAGGGCCATGATTGGCTGCTAGGGAACAGAGAGTCCGTTAGGGGATTAGAGGCTGTGTTTGAAAGGCTACCAATGTTGACTACTGTTATTCACTGGGTTATGACTTTTATTTTGTAATTCTTTTAATCAGTGGGTGAAAAGTTGTTGTGTCCAGTAGCCTCTGGCAGTTTTACAAGCCTTTTTAAAAGGAGCTAATTGTGTATTATGGAAGTAAGCCTGAAGGATATTTAATGCCTTACTCAGTAATGAGTAAAGTGGTCCAATGGTCTTAACCAAGCATATTAAAAACTCTCAAACAGAAAACCAAACATGAACCTTTGTTTATAACTCTTAGATAATTCAATATACCTGATCCAGCCAAACTTGTCAGCCCTACATCTCGAACTACAACAGGACTTTGTCATGCATGTCATTTTGTCATGATGGCCAGTGAACTCAAGAGGCCAAAAGCCAAACGAATGAAGTAGTTTGTTGCCCCAAGAGGCAACTTCATTAACAAGGTTCCCATTGCTTGAGCATGTTTAGGCTAGTCTAAGCCTCTTCAGGCCCCGACCACTTGGAAGACTTTGTGTTTTTGTTGATTTTGTTGATTTTCAATCATGCTGAGTGGCCCCCACCCATCAAACATTATGTCAATGTGACTTTGCTGCTCAAAATAAAAGCAGATGATTTCTTGTGTGCAGTATGAGTCAACTTGTGGCATAAAAATATATTCGGTCCAAATCAAATTTGTCAACCAGACCACATTTAAAGTCCAAGTGTACAGTTGCCCAGTCAGATGTTTCAGTGGCTTCCTGACAAGATTATGCTGTGTGTCTGTTTGCCAGAATTTTGCAGAAATTCCCAGCAGACTAAAGTGAAAACAAAACCATGTCATCTTGTAACTAAACTATTTGGAAGGATTAAATCATTGGTTATGAAAATCTAACCACTTATTTCTCCCTTTCTGCAAGTATATATTATATTTTTATCTACATATATATTTTTGTATTAATATCTATTATTTTTTTTATCTGTAAGTACTCACACAGTTAAATACATGATATAAAGCAGAAATATAAGACCTTTTAAAGACATCATGTGTACCAAACATTTATCTGTTTCACAAGTGCTGCCTCCGCCTGTCTGTTTGAATGCAATTTCAAACACAAACTGTGTGTGCTCATTACAATATTGCATTTACAAATATTGTGGTACAGGGAGTTTTTAGGTTTCAGTGATGTTTGAAACACTGCACATAGGGCCTGACAGTTTGGAAGAAGCTTCTTTGTGTTTTGATGGCTGATGTTTCGTTGATTTTCGATCAGGTGATGTAACTATAGTACCGCTCTCTCAAAGATGATGTTAATGAGACTTTTCTACTTGAAATAAAAGCAGATGATTTGCAGTATGAGTCAACTTGGCCTAAAAATATATTCAGTTAAAAGCAAACTTGCCAACCAGTCCACATTTACGGTTCATATGTACAGCTGAATCACTGCTGGTTTTCTAGGTTCCACTAGGATCCTGGTTGCCACACACCAACCAAGTGCAAGTTTCCCTACTTCCCCACATGAGCACTGATAAGGGATTTACAAACTGAGTACTATGAATTTGAATTAATCAGCATAGTCAGTACACCCATGGTGAACTATCTTGGTCCTTGTGCAAGTTTCTGTACCCATGAACCATCCAGCTCTGATACAGGACATCCTCTGCAGCTGACGCAAGCCCCGTCCAGGTCTTTTTTTCCAGGTCTTGATAGGCATCCAAATCTCATGGTTATTTCACTCCTACATACACCCAGTCCCACTTCCCACTGTGTCACTGTTATTCTCCACCCTGTCACCAGCACTTTCCTCCTGCCCCATAGGAGGGGAAGAATTTGGGAAGTGTATGTCCCTCACCCCCCCCTCCCAAGGAAGGAAGCCCCACCCACACCCTCTCTCCCTGGCTGCTAACGAGCCCAGCAGACCTCGAGTAGCGTGGTCCAGACACGGTCAATTCATGCAGGAGATACGGGGCCTTGCACTGAAGGGAAAAGGCTCACCAACCTCTGGCATGGCCCGGGCAGGATGGCTCAACTGACGCTCCACCAACCTGGATGCATCACTGCTCAGTGAGATCTCGGTGAGATCTCGGTGAGCTCTCCAAGCTTGAACAGAGCAGACAGACCAAGGCCCTGTCGGTGCTACCGTGGTTACTAAAAGGTAAAGGTTTCCTTGGGCGAGATGCCATGTGACCCACTTGCTGCACACAGCTGGGCTTCTGCCCCGCGGGTTCAGCGCCAGCCCCGTGGGTTCAGCGCCAGCCCCGCAGGTTCTGTGCCATGTTCCCATGTGAACAAGTGGTGCTGTGTGATGCAACAAAGCTCCCACCAGGAGCCCGTGGGTCCATGTGGAACCTTAGCGACAGAGGGGCTTTTCAGCTTCAGCTCTGGCTAGACATGTGGTCTCGCCAGAGTGAAAAGCTTTTTTAGCCTAGTATAACGACAGCATAGAATGTAAAGAAACCAGTGGTCACATGTTTAATTTGTTCATGGAACTGCAGTAAAACTGTTCTTATGGGTTAACTGTAAACACAGTCCTGGGTATGAACCTGCACACATGTCTAATTTATACATACAAAATATAGATTATTACTCTGTGAGATGATTTTCGTCCAACTGTTCTGTTAAATGCTGCTGACTATGAATGTACAGTGAATGTACTCTAATATGGACAAAAGAACCACAAATTAATGTTTACTTCTGTGTATTTAAACTTGGATGCGTCTCTGGAGTGGCAGATGAAGAAGAGGTGTGTGTGTGTGTGTGTGTGTGTTGATTTGTCTCAGAGTTTCTGAGAATTTTGCACAAACAGACACACTGACAGACGGACAAATAAATTGTGTTGATGTGCACACAGCAAACTAGATTCATACAAACATACAAAGTTCTGAATTAAACTGTTCCATCTTATTAAATTCTACTGGCTGCTAGATTTACCTCATGGACAAGCTGGCTGCTATAGCAAAGCATAGTCTAATGCCTTACAGCACATATATTCCTTGAACAATGCGTGCTGGATTTTGATAGGTACACCTACATCTCTTCCAACTGACAATGTAAAAACAGTGCAGAAGTTGAAGAAACATCTTTGTTTTGTTCCAATGTCCAGGTTGAGAGGCTGAACTGCAAAAAAACATTCTGAGCACATCAGTAGAGAGCAAAAGGCCTCCTGAGGAAGGGAATCTTCTCGGTGTAGTATGAGAGGAGGGGGGGGGGGGGTGTTGGATAACATTTGCTTATCAGACATTACCTCAAATGGACTCCCCTCTCTATAGGATGTTATATGCAGACTCTTTTACATCCTGGTCCTTGACTGTCACTCCCTGACGTCCCAGTAGGAAAAGCCGACTCACTGACCTGTTTCTTAATTCCTGTTTGTGATGCATTTGTGACTTCCTTCCTCTAAAGTCACCAAAACTGGCACTTCTGGTTTGGCTTTTAATATCTTTCCTCTGAGCTGGTTACACCCATTCCAGGAATAAAGTTGGGTAGCTTTTCTGTTGAATATTAGAACCTGGCATATGTGTTGCAACATAAGAGGCTTTCCTGCCTTCAAATGTCTGGAACTGAAACAGGGGACTGTGTGTGTGAAATGAGAATATATGATATCATCAACCTGTAGAAATTTTCATATTTGGAAGAGCAGAGTTCCATTTAGTTGTAACACTATCCAGTTTACTCGAACGCTGATGTAATGAGTCTTTCTTCTTGTGTAGATATTTGTTAAGAGGCTGCATTAAAGACTGGTGGATGGGGGGGGTGATCTGCTATCTGCAGGAGAATCTGGTGCCAGGGCATGACTGTTGGTATTTCGCTTTTAGTTTTAAATCACACTTGAACACAAAAGTTACTTTTATACTGTGTTGTAAGGAATTAATGGCCCATTTCTATTGAAAAAGGTCTGCTAACTGGTAACAGGTTGGAGTTAAAAATTCTGCTCAGCATCCTGTGCCTTTTCCCACAGTTCCACTTCCGGAACGTGCAGTGCCAAAGGTTGATGCTGGCAGGGCCTTTGAGGAAATGCATGGCGACGGCCTGGTGAAGCCCAGATCTGACCCTTTGACATCAGCACGTTACCAGTAAATGATGTCATGCGCACACAGCTTGATGACTTCAACCTAGAGTTAACTTGATATCTAGAGTTTGGCTCCAGCCAGACGTGACTCCCGTCGTTGTCCTTGGCAAGCCTCCATTAAAAAAAAAAGCAAATACACTTCTATCCAAACATCTCATTAACTTCTGTTAAATTGTATTTTTTCCCTGCTGCTTCAACACTGCTGCCCTGCCACCATCCATTTTCAAATTTACATTATTGCTCCCTGAGAGAACATCTGCAATAACTGAAATCCTTTTTCAAACATCAAACATGGACACACTGGCAAATCTGTACAGACCTGGAACACCCCACCCACGTTACGTGCCTGATAGACCAATCAGGCGAGGTCCTCCTTCAGCTTGTGGTGGAATACGTTAAAGCTCTTTCTGCGAATGCAGAATGAGCCTCCTGTGTGAAGTCATTTGAAACTCCTTAATCACATGTGCAGACCTGACGCTAGCTAATCTAAAACCCCCGACAACCTGTGCAGCTCAAGTTATTCTTCCGCAAACGGGACAGAGCAAGGATTATGAAATATGACTCGTCACAGCAGGTTCTGGGGGAGCTTTTGAGGCTCGTGTTGTGGGCTGGGCAGGCCTGGGCTGGCTTGACCTGGCTCCGTACCTCCGGTGCTTCTTTCTGCTGGCCTTCAGATGAGGGGAACAGCTGTGCTAGAAACTTCCGCTCTGACTCCTCTGCCTTCTCTTTAATATCCACCCCCTCCCACTTCCACCACCTCCACTATACACATAATGCTTTTATTAATGCTGAAGCCAAAAGGTACTTTTGAAGGTAGAAGAAGACAGAGGAAGGCCTGAGGAAAGTAGTTGCTTGGACCTTTCTTTGACTCTTGCTCATCTATTCAGTATCTATTAGTACCAATGTTCATGCCAGTTATTTTTCTGTTGGATCAGTGCCTGATTTCCTATGTATCTAGCAATTACGTCACACGCACCTTTCTCTAAAGGGTTTGGTCTCAAAAAGGACTTCCGGTTCAGGCAGGGGAGTAGAGAGACAGGGAAAGGCTGGGAAGTGGGTGCTTTTGGAACAGAAGCCATGGTTCTTTCCTTCCTGTGGTTTTATGGCCTACTTACCAGTGCCTTTCTTTTATCTTTGCGGGGTAGATATCTTTGACAGATCTGCCTGTGATATTGCAGTGGTCCTGGGGAAGTCCAGGCCACTCAGGTCTTCTGACCGTAGTCCAAATTGGACTGTACGTTCCAGATGAAGCTTCATTTTTCATGGCCCACGGGAGATTCTAATTTTCCTGGATAGCCTACAGCATATATGAAAACACAATCTTGGCATTCTAAAAGTCTGCATCCTCAGACGTGTTACATTTGGTACAAAACTGATTCCGGATCAGTAAGGTAAATCATATAGGTAAATTGGTATAGCTCTGTGAGCTTGATCTTTTCTAGGCTTTCATTCTTACCTGGAAAATGTATTTTGGTCTTCAGAAAAAGGCTTGAAGTTAATATTTTTATATTAATTGTGTGATTATACTAATTAATCACTATTTCTATTAATGTGGTTTTGTGACGGCGGGGTGGAGGGAGCAGAGGCAGACGCTGCAGGGAACAGGGTTTTATTAAGCGGGGTTGCCAGATAGCAGCGTAGAGACAAAAACAGCAAACAAGGCTAAGTAGCAAACAAAGGCTGGTGTCAGCAAACA
>JAOYMR010000013.1:3836440-3852001 GCA_025802075.1 Tenebrosternarchus preto | reverse complement strand
CCCGGGGAGACGAGCATCAGGTGATGTTAATATTCTGGTGATTGGGACGGAGGCAGGCGATGCGCGGTGGGCGTGGCTTGCGTGCTGGGCGTCCGCTGAGACATGACAGGTTTCTATTAAGGTTATTTCTATTAATTCATTTTTATTCAAATATATATAGAATAAGTTCACAAGTTCATGAATCATTTTCCTGGGCACTAGACTAGTGTTTGACTAAACACCAAGGGAGATACACTGATAAAAAAAAAAAAAAAAAAAGTTTTGGTCAGGTAAACAGGTCCAATGAGATACGAATGTTATGTCCAGCTGGAGTCAGAGTAATACTAATCGTTTCCACCTTCATGCAGTGAGCAACAGTCGTCTCCAATGAGATCACAGCACTTTTTCACATCACAGCAGACGTAGAAGCGCATTGTGGTGCAGTCAGGAGGAGGGGCTTTGCCACACACTGACGCAAGCACTGCGTCACACTGGCTTGAGGGGGGACGACTGGGATACTGCAAGAAGAAAACCTTACACTCCGCAACGAAAAAGCGAGTGCACTTAATTGTATCTCCTCTGACCTCGCAGACAGGAAACCTGGAGACAGCAGGGACGAAAACACACGAGCAGATGATGGGTGGTAAGAGACAGTGATAAACGACCCTGGAACAGTCATCGACCTGTAGAGAGAGGACCAAGTTTCTAACACAGAGCACATGGACAACAAGAAGAAAGCTGCAAAATTGCAGTTACACATCATTTAAAAAAATCGGAGCAGAACATGTCCTGGGAAGTAACAGGATGTATGTAACAGCATTATGTAATCAAGATAGAAAAGAAGAAAAAAAAAGACTTCACTGTATTCAATGACGGTTACACAAAAAAGACAGTAATTAGGTTACAGGTACATTTTATTAATATGGTAATTATTTACAGTACATTACAACTTAACAAGAATTACTTTTTCATCTCCTCTTCCCCTCTTTTTTCAAATGGTTCTAATTTAATGAACGGTTCCTATAATTGCTTACCACAGCAGCATCAGCATCGAATGCAATCTGCATTCACTTAAAGATGGAAATGTACCATGCACTGTGATGTTACCCAGGGTTTTGTGTTTTGTGTCTTTTTAATTCACTCCCTTACAATTCGCAGTGGGACTGGCTCTCCCAGATATGCTCCCTCCTCTGTACCACTGAGTTTCTAACGGGTGTTCTGTCTTCTGCAAATTTCCAAATAACAGACTCCATGATCTCATCTCGCAGAAGAGTGTTTTTAATATGCATATTCCAAAAAAATTCCACAAAATCTCACCAATGCACAAACCTGTATCGAAGATTTACACAGCTGGAATCTACCAATTTGATAAGAGTGTAGTTTTGGGTATCCTACTCAGCAAAGGGCCTTCTCAGCAATGCTGGACTGCCAGTGAAGTGACATGTTTACATGGACAATGTAAACACATCTCCCAGTTATTCAAGAGTCTGCCCAGGGAAAACACAGAGCGTATAGGAGCTTGCTGGTGAGCAATACTGCCTGACTGAGGAACCAGTGCTCTCGAATTCTTAAGGCAGATAACAGGTCATCCATAAGCCACAGAAAGTAATCAGGATATATTACTTTAACATTGTAATCACTCAGAATAGGTTACAATGACATATTTAATAGATAATCTGTGATGGAAAAGATTTTTCAAGTAACCTTGAACCTGTCAGCAACCCTGTACAAGGTGAAACTATACCAGCAAATGTGGTGTAATGATAACAGCCTGATCCTGAACACTGCCAAGACAAATGATATGATAATGGACTTTAGGAGGAAAACAACAGACCTGCAGTCCTTGTTCATCAGTGGGGTCTGTGTGAAGAAGGTTTCCAATTTTCACTTCCTGGGTGTTTTACGTCAAGAATTACTTGACACAGAGCATTAACTCCACAGCAGCTGTGAAGAAGGTTCAGGAATAACCACCTCACACAGAAACTCCTGGTATCCTTCTTCTCCTGCTCCACAGAGAGCGTCCTGACCTACTGTATGTGTGTGTGGTTTTCCAGCTGCACAGCGACAGAGAGCAAAGTGCTCCAAAGGGTCATCACTATAGCCCAGAGGATCAAAGGTTGCCCTTCTCCTTCTCCAGAGGACTTGTATAGTTCTCACTGCTCCAGGAAAGCACAGAACATTCTCAAGGACCAATTCCATCCTGACCACTCACTTTTTGAGCCGCTGCCCTCAGGCAGATGGTACAGGACTTTGAGGGTCCACCCAGACAGACTCAAGAATAGACTCGTTTTTACTCCAGAGCCTTAATTGCGCTTAACAATGCAGGATAAGTGCTGTAGTGGGTCTATAAGTGTTCAGCGTTTTAAAAGTGTTTACATTTGTTTCTACACTTTAAGGAATTTGCACTTTTCAAGTTCATTGTACTGGTACAAAGACAATAAAGACAATTCTATGCTTTTCATCATGTGATAATGTGCATGTGGTTTGCTACACTATTTCACATTTTGTGTTACAGCTTTTCTGCTACTGACCTAAAACAAATCACATCTCACACGCAAAACTCATGCAAGTGTCAACACAACTAGCGCCTTAAATGGTGAGCAAAAAGCACTAGGCACTCAGTTCAATAAGAAATCTTTTAAACAGCGCTGGGAGAGCGAGAAGGGTTCTTTAAGTTGAATGGTGGATTGGACCTGTGGGTTTTTATGGACAGAATGAAGGAG
Source organism: Tenebrosternarchus preto (assembly GCA_025802075.1). Lineage (NCBI taxonomy): Eukaryota > Metazoa > Chordata > Actinopteri > Gymnotiformes > Apteronotidae > Tenebrosternarchus > Tenebrosternarchus preto. The sequence goes on along the minus strand of JAOYMR010000013.1, from coordinate 3,849,299 downwards.
TGAAAACAAACAAGGAACAGGTGCTCTTAATCTAATAGCTGGATGATTGAGAACGAGGGAGGAGCTTAGTGTATGTGGGTGGGCGTCTTCCTTGTGCTGTGGGGCAGGCCTCCCGTGATAACTAACTTTTCATGACCTATGCCGAGTGATAGATTTGTATGTTTGTTTAGGTTACAAGCCTAATCAAAGCAATCAAACATATAAAAAAATCACTCATATCATCTGTATCTTATAACTATTAAATCAATCACTTATTGTTGAGTTGAAATGAGCACAAAGGTTTTTTGAGCCGTTTAAGCTAACTAGCTGGCAGGTTTGGCTGATTAAAGGCTTGCCAGCATTACATTTCCCAATAACATTGTTCGTATTTACTCACTAAATGACCGGATTCAATTTCATCTTTACAGACCGTAAAGATTGTACATGTTTTTAAAGTGGCCAATTAAATGTTGAACTTTGAGAGACATAGGAAATAGGAAGTCTTACCATTTTCTCCTAGTAAATATTACAGTAAAACATTGAAAGATGGTGGCGCATGCAGATGGTGCTTCTTGGTGTTCTCTCTACTTTGGGGTTTGTTTTTTTTTTTGTTTGTTTTGTTGTTATATGTTTGCTTGTTCATGGAACAGCTAAAATACCCACGGTGAGACAATGCAAGCCATGCAGAGAAAGAAAGCAGACATGAGTGGAAACGAGTGGCGCCGCCGGCTAGGCTAACACATAAAGCTAACACATAAAGACCAGCTGTCTCTTTCTTGCTGACACCAGGTCCCTCACCGACAAGATGGACAAGATCAGTACCTAGATGTATACTGGGGCACTGTCTGTAGTTTGATGGAGAACCTCAGTCTGAATTAAGTTTTAAAGAGGTCTTCAGGAATGTGGATGCACTGTGGAAGGGTTTCATGGCCTCTCGTCAGCTTGACTCTTTGAGGATAAAAGCCAAAGTGTATATTGGACATCTTGATCTGTCTTTGTTGGAGGAGACTGGATTGTTCCAACAGCTGATCCCATTAACCCTCAGTGACATATCATGCTCTATCATGGCCTTAGTTCCATAGACCTTGGACCTTGGATAGGATACCTGCATTAGAATTAATCAGTATATGTAAAATTGCTAATTTTCACCTCACATTTCATTTATCAATACAAATTTTAACTAATTACACTGCGTAAAAATATTTTCCTCTTACACACTCCACGCTCCTTCTTCCTACTGCAAATCATCAAATAAACAACACAATCTTAGACACATCTAAATAGATTCCTAAATGATCCGTATTACCTAGGCTGGCATTTACGTTTAATACAATAAAAACCAAACAGCTATGCAGTCATGGCATTACCCTTGGACAAACTGATCATCAGCAAAAACTCTAAAAACTCTACATTTATCAGAAACACACATATAGATTTCGCAGAGGTGCAACACACTGTCTGAGTTTGTCTGGTACATTTCAGATCCTCTGTTTAGACTCATTGAAAGCTGCTAACGTCACCACCTCGATGTTCTGCACTTTATTTGTGCAGAGATGCTGGTTTTTTTTATTTTCTGCAGCGTCTCTTAATCACCGTACTTTGAACAGCACAGAGGGAAAATTCCCTCCCAGTCTTTGAGCCAGGAAAACTTTCTCCCCAACTTGAAACCTGAGCCCTGCTTTTCTTACGGAGCACATTTGCTAATTGGCTTTGCAGACTGCCGTCGTCCACAATGACTTATGATGTTAAAGGCTTCGCAGGCCAAATGCGTGGTGTCACTTAAGAAGCCTCAAGAGGGAAAAGCAATAGGAAGCATAGGCTGGAGAACCACTGCGTGTGCAGCAAGTCTGACTTCTTGCTCAAGTCCTGATCTAATGATTCAGTATAAGGGCAGTATTTCCCAACTACCAAATTACCACATTTGACTGGAAAACCCATTTTACCCCACAACATGCTTTTAAAGTATATCAAAACAATCATATTGCAAAACTACTACCAATTACTATTAAGAAGCCACACATTAGTGCTTTGGTGAGACTTTGCCTGCTCTGTGTCATTTAGTGTGCAAATGGCTCTCAGCTGGAAATGCTGGTTTAAAAAGTCCTAATCCTCCAACACAAAACTACCATTCTGGTTCTCGGAAAATACCCTGGTTCCATGTCAAAAAAGTGACTGATTCCTCATCTTCATCTCCCTACAGTAGAAAAGAGTGGGAAAACCAAGCAAAAGGCATGGTGCCCTCAGCCTTCAGCAGATCTTTTCTATCACATATGATCACCTCTTCTGCCAAGGGGATTACCATGCATCCAAAGGTGGCAGAAGCTTCTCTGCCAACTTCCGGCCCTTGAGTGAGCCAAAGCCTTCCTGGAGGGAAGTGGGATGTAAGGGAAGTGGGATGTAAGGCCGGCGTGGTTTCTGGAAAGTTCTGCAGAGATGGAGTCCTCAGAAGCTTTGGGTGGCCTGATTTAATCACAACTAGGAAAATATTGCTCCGCTCCAGCAACCCTTTGATTCACAAGGCTAGGTCAAAGTTTTATCATGTTTAGATATGTTTTGCTCAAGTACTAGCAGTTATAGTAGTTACAGAGCTCATGTGCTGTGAAGTCTCTGAATATAACATAGCGGGAAACTCTTCAAACCTATTTATTTCTAGTTTGAATATCTACAATTACACAGTGTGCATACTTTAATATCTGTGCACATCCATACTAAAGTATTTAAAGCTCTGTGTATTCTCTGAATGAATCCATACTTTTCTTTTTACCATTTCGTTATATACATTACATGGGACGTTTGTTAAAGGAATAAACTCAGTGTTTTAGGCTTAAATACCCAGCTGCATTTAACCTGAATACTCCTTCATGTTTACAGGAATGTCTTACTGCCATAATCTGATTTCCCGAGGCTTGATGAATGTACCAGCACATTGTGTCCATTGACGTCAGCCATGACAGACGTGTCAGACGTGCGGGAGCCGAATTTTGGCAACCCGTTACACCATCGTGAGCTCCCGTGTCCGCAAACGAATGAAATTTTAAACCAGTAAATCTGTTTGGAGGAAGAACATCAAAAAAAAAAAAAAAAAAAAAGCTGTCTGTGGCTCACTTAAATGGAACTGCAAATTTCTCTCAGATGCTGCAGTCTCCGACTGGAAATTCACATGTGTTCAGAACCAAAATTTACACGACTAAAATGCCCTCGCATTCTAAAATGACCTCACAATGCAGCACCAAATGCTGCGGAAGAGGTGATGAGAAGGTAAGGAAGAAGCATCAGGAGCCTTAACTGTTCAAAATCATCTGCTGAGATCTTAAATCAGACCTGCCAGATCTGGAACCACGTGCCTCCGGAAACTTGGTACAAGGAGAGGGAGAAAAACAAGCTTGTTGCTTGAGTTAGAGATAAGATAATAGACGAGATGAGATAATAGCAGAAGACAGATTGATAAATTGGATGGAGGTGATGTCCAATTCTGTCCCAACAGGGTGCAGGAGAGGCGGGTGGAGAAGTAGAAGGGAAAGATGTAGAGAAAACTGGAAAAGAAACTAGAGCTCCAGATTGAGAGGGGGATGTTGCTGAGAGAGCAGGAGGAGAAATGGAGAGCACGTTGGGGCAGGCGTTTGGCTCCACCCTCCTCTGCACTGTCATGGCTGACCTCATTGACTTGCTTACAGCCAAGCGTAACACGGTGTTCACCCGGCAAGAGGAGGAGCAAGTCACGAATCCAGCGTGGATGACCAATCTGATGAATTTGTGCTTCCTTCACCACTTCAGGATCAGGGAGATGGTGCTGACTGTGCAAATGATGTCAGGCTGCTGGAGATTTCAAAACAGCCCGAACAGCAGTCTAACATTCCACTGGTTTTCGGTCACATGCAGGAGCTCGGTAGCTAATCTCATTTGGGGATGTTAAATTTATAAAGGCAAACAGGACATATAAATGCTCTTTGTATTAGAAGTGTTAGTAAACATGAATGGTGGCTGGATCAGCCTAAGGCCTTTCATCAGGATCAGGAACATAAATCATGTGACATGAAATTAAGATATTTCACCTAGCATTTATTTTGCACCGACATGTTGACGTCCAACAGTTATCCAGATGCTGACAGGCTGCTCTATTAGTTGATACTGGAGATTGGTAAAAAGGTCTTTGTAGCTGTTAAACCCCTTAAGCTTGTACTCCCATTTTCAAACTGCAATGGTATTAAAAGCTCTACCTTACCCTAGTAAAAGTTAGCTGTATATGTGCTTGTACAGCTGAGGGCACAAATCAAAAGATCTTTCAACTGGGGCTGAAAAACTTTTTTGCAAGCCGTTCGTAAACTCTTATGCTGAGGAGGGAGGCTTTATCATGTCAAAACACTGATGGCATGGTTTAAACAGACGTAGAGTTTTAACAGAGGTACAGTTTAAACAGAGACAGTTTTAACAGAGGTATGGTTTAAGCAATGGTACGGTTTTAAACAGGGGCATAGTTTTAACAGAGGCAGTGAGAATGTGAGATCTCTTTGTTTACCTGGCTTGGCATAGTGAACTGGCCCTGAGTGTCCAGATGTTCTGCAGTCCTGCACATCTGGAAAACAAGCTGGGACTGGTTATCCCACATGCACACACAGGACGTGAATTATATAATTATATACCTGAATTATATTAGATTTAAGCTGCCAATGAAAATGAGAAAGTTGAGAAGTGAACACAAAATTGTTCAGATAAACCCCATAAAAGGTTTTTTTACTTTGAATTTGTAAGGGGAAATAAATACAGTAACACACACACACACACACACGTCCACATCTAACCACAGTCATTAGCACCCCCCTCCCTTCAACCCATCCCATTTCTTTCTCTCTTTCTGTCTCTCTCAGAAACATACTCTCTGTCACACACACACACACACACACAGAGGCACAAACACTGCACTGTTAGCATATTGCAAGCACCAGTAAAGCTGACCCACTTGTCAATGAACCAGCGATGTGGTTAAAGCAGGATATAAATGCTGTAAAAGCCCTCCTCTCTCTCTAACTCAACCTCATTTGCCCTGACAGCCGTCTTACCAAGGACAGTCACTGGCACTAAACTCAACTACTGACTCAGTGTAAACTGTTAAAGGAAAGGTTCAATCATTTACTAGATTTGGGGGTTTGTGTACAGGGAGAGTTCAACCTAACAATAAAAACATGGTTAATGAATCCAACTTTTTCCAGTTAGTATAAACTTATGATAAATACTAAAATAACACATTTAATACTTGCCAAACTTATTAATAGCATAGTAGCTACTGGGTGGCATTAACCCTGGCATTAAGGCAGTATTTTTTATTTTTGGGGCGAAAATACAGTCTACAATCTGAAAGTTTGGCTCTCTGTGTTTGGGTATTTGTTTGGCTCTCTGTGTTTGGGTGTTTGTTTGGCTCTCTGTGTTTGGGTATTTGTTTGGCTCTCTGTGTTTGGGTGTTTGTTTGGCTCTCTGTGTTTGGGTGTTTGGCTCTCTGTGTTTGGGTATTTGTTTGGCTCTCTGTGTTTGGGTGTTTGTTTGGCTCTCTGTGTTTGGGTATTTGTTTGGCTCTCTGTGTTTGGGTGTTTGTTTGGTTCTATGTATTTGGTGCAACAGCATTGTGGGTATTTTTGTTTATTGCGCTACATTCTGATATACTGAGTATTACTGCACATCAGTCTTTTTCTCCTTTAGTCTCACAGTGGTTTCGGCTGAACAAAAGTAGATTGGCTGAAACCCATGAACACAGTTCTTTGGTATATAGTTACAGTAGTTTTTCTGACCAGTAATTTTTATTAGACAGGGCACTTTGACAAACCTCCTCATACAAGTTATACAAGTTTTAGGAGGTGGGGGGGGTGTTATCTGCCCTACATCCCACACACTGATATTCAAGTGAATCTTGACTTATATGACAGAATAGTGTCCACACATTCTCAACCTTTCCCTCTTCTTCTCAGCTGCGCACATCTGTCAGTTAAACACACCCATGTGCTTCTCTCTGGTTGTAATGTAATGCTCGGATCTATCGGTGAGTCAAACTGCCCGTAAAGGAGAAAAGTGTGGTGGTGATGGTTGTTTATCAAATGTCTGAGATTAGCCATTGTCTCCAGAAATTTACAGCATGCTTCAGAGGCCGTGCAAAAAATGTTTTGGTGAATTTTAAGCATTTGGTTTTCAGCATTTGGTTCAGACGCTTGACATCTACTTTCTCTTGGCCTGGATGACTCTCTTTGAAGCCTTTTACAAACAGGGATAGATGTGCAGTTACCATGACAAGCTTGATTGTAGCTCGCCAAATGTCTCATTGATCACTGTGAACATACACATTTGCACATGCCCGGAGCAAATAAAGTCAAGACAGGACAGGCAAGAATCTTGAATTTTAATAAGATATTTTTTGTATTTCATATGTATGTATATACATATTAAATTGATATGTTTGACATCTTAGCAATAAAACCTGTATTTTTTCTGCTAAACCTTTAAGTTTGCAAGGGTAAACATCTTCTCAACGGTCTCATATGTCTGACCCAGTCTGAACCTGTCATGTAAAAGTACATTGGACATGATTGATTTTCATTTTAGGGCTGTTTTTACCATCCAGAGGTGAACTCCACCACTGAGAAGCAAGTTCGAGTCCCATTCGTGCCAAACCACCTGTGGCTGAGGTCCAAGAGGCCACAACTGGTGGTGCTGGTGGGGTGCCTGACATGAACAACACACTATCCATGCTAGTGCTGAGTGGCTATTGGGCTTTATTAACCAAAGAAGGTAGGCAGTGCTCTAAGTACTCCTAGTGGCAGGGACAGCTGCCGAGTGCCTCAAGGGTGTACCCGAGGACCTTTTCACTCTTCTCAATTGGTTTTGATCAGACATACCAAGAGGGAAACTTGCAATGACTAACATAGGGAGATGATATCAGAGCCAAAATGAAAGAACAACATTCAGTAATATTCTGGAGCTTATGTTAGCGCGAGCCTATCCAGCACAATCACAAACGGATTCTTGGTCGACTCAGCCACACAGCTCAGTTGCAAGTCTGCTACATAGCTAAGGCCATTTATGCACGTGTCCTTCTATTTTCATGGTTCTCAGAACAACCCTTTATTTCTCCATCTTTACTCCACTGCCTATGCCCTAACACTGATATCATTCAGCCAATGAGAGCCTCTCTCCTCTCCATCAGTTCCTGTTAAACATACAGGCTGTTGACTTTGATTAATCTCATGCTGTTGCACAGGGGGGGATCCTCCAATTATTAGTGGAGAGAATGTAACCCCTGTTTCCAACCTCAGAGGTGAATAGACAGAGGCAGGCCTCACATCACCCATTCACAGAATGGTACAGGCCAGTCATTTTGAGAACTACCTTCCACTGGAAAATGTGCACCTTAACCTTTTGAACTTTCAACTTCTGTACATCGACCTCAAAATTATACAGCTCAATTTTTATTTAAACTTTTATTAGTTTACCACTGCACCATAATTTCATAAACTGCCATTACTTTTTCACATAAAACTGTAACTCAAGCTAGACTGCATGATTTTATTTAGTTCAGTATTTTACTTAAAGCTGCACTATGTAAGATTTGTTTGAATTACTGAGTCAACAGGAAAAAAAATATTTGTGAAAATGTAGTGTCCTTCTGCTGCTCTGAGTCAGTCTGCAAACATGAAATATTTATTCAAAAATGAAAACTATCAAGTTGGATTAGGCAGGAGTTTGGAACACATAAGAGGCTTTTACATATCTGCATTTAAAAGGTCTCAAATGCAAATCCAACATTATATTAATAAGGATATAATTTCAACAGTAAATAATGCCCTCATTAAGTTCTGATGTCGTATGTATTAGCTAAGCTCCAATTTAGCATCTTAAGTATAAATGACAAATGCAGTTAATGGTAGGTCCATACGTCCATAGCTATGTTGCTGCCTGTTGGCTACTGTGGGGAAATAAGCTTTTATACAGTATGGCTACACTCTACCAAAACAACATTCAGGTTGGAGATGCTTGGGGGGAGAACTTTAGAAACTACAGAGGATTTTCACAGCTATTTATGGCTCTGACTGTTATAGTTATTTACCAGCTAAACTTCACAACAAATCAACAGAAGGCACAAAGCATCAATTCTCATGACAGGTCTGTTTATGTGCTGGTTTGCTAGGATAAAGTTCATGTTCCAGAAATTTCCTTAGCGCCAGAATAGAACGCAGTTGTGTGTCTTTTTCATTTGGTGCCAAACTGCGTTGATGACTGAGGTACTCTGCCAACTTAACACGTCAAATATTCTATCTTGCAAATCAGTTAAAGATCAGTTAATGTACTCCCCAAAAGGACATAATTATAGCGATGCTGATTTAAACGTTTCTAATAGGCTGACAAAGCTAAATGTGATCCAGTATTGAGTAACAGAACACCAGCCAAGAGTCAGAATTTTCAAAAAGGGGATGATTGGGAGAGCAAAGTCAGGGGGAAAAAAATATTGTTTAACTACAGTGAATTTTTTTTTTGTTTTTGCTTTCAGTGGTATATAATAACTCACTGTAGAACCAGAGGGTGCTTGAGGGCTCAAATGATCTTGAGCCTCTTCACCTTAAACTTCTAAAATCAGAAATAACCCACCCTTGGCATACAAGAGACACTCTGCATCACTGCCACCAGTGGTGCACTTCTGTGTGGAGTATCCTGGTCATGCAGAAGAAGGCCGGCTTTGTTCCTTTCACTTCTTCTCACCGTTCATCTTTTGGTTGTCCTGTCGTCTGGAGGCACTTGCGTTCTCACTAAGTCCACACCCCCCTAGTTAGAGGGCTGCGCTTTGGCAGGGGCGAGAGCAACACCAGTGTCGACAGCAGTGCCACAAACCGCAACGACACTCCACTGAAGAAAACTTGACACACCATAGGCTTCTCCTCCTACAGCTCCATGAGAACATGCATAGAGGATCCGCCCTGGTCCTCACCATTCCTTTCGATTTTGAGTGTGTAGTATAGTGTGTGGATGTGGGCACATTTACACTAATGTAGCAACCGGTGAAGAGGAACCCGTAAATCTTCTGATCTGCTCATCCAACCTCAAGCGACCAACCTGCAACTGACATTCTGCTAAATCTCAGAGCGATTGCCTTGGTAAAAACAGCCTATTCAGACATGAATTATAACCTTTTGGTACCCACTAAGAGTATGTGTACACGCTTCCTATATAAACCAGACAACAGATGGCAGAAGCTCATATAATGCAGGAGTTAAGTTTAATAGCCTAATTAAATAGCCTAACCTTCTATCATGTTACTAGAAGCTTTGCAATGTCTCAGGAAAGGCACGTTGGGTAGATCATTGGAGGGCCTATTTGTATGTGAGTTTTGGTCCCTAATATTCTAGAAGGTAACCGCAGCTTTGATAGTTAAGACTTCCTATATTAGAGATGTTTAAAACATGTGTTGGTTTTACAAATACTGAACAGATTCTGCATTCTCATGACTTTCTCATTACTCAGAAACTGTAATATATAGCATCATTAGGACTTATAGTCTTCACATACCTCTTCTCATACCTACTACACACAATCAGTGTGTTATGGTATATTTCATTTCACCATTTTCTGTGGCTTAAATGAAGGAGTTTGAAAAACATCAGTTTGTATGATTTAACCTGCAGCATTTTTAATACAGTTTACATTAACAGCTACATATGAGGACAGGACTTACTGCACCCTGTGATGCAAGAGCCATGGAGAGGTGTGAGCGAAGCCTGTTTCATCCGGCATGGTTTCTCCAGATTCTTGCAAATGTGTCCCAACGGAATTATGTTACTGTGAAGAAAAATGCCATTTACTGGGATAGTAGGAAAGCAGAAAGAGACTGACTGGCCCACAAAAAAATTCACTAAACAATCTTCAGACACCCACATGCTCCTCTGGCACCAGTGAACCTTCAGTTAATGTCCAGTTTGTTGAAACGTTGCACTTATCCCTTCATGTACAACATTTTTACCTGATATGATAACCTGACTGCAGCACACTTTAGAATATACAGATCAAAAGAATTTAAAAAATCACTTCAGACTGTAACAGCACAGGCAGTCTGTTCTGATACATGGCAACAAACGTGACAGATCCAGAACAGGCAAGCACTTACAAAGTCCCGTAAGTCCCGTAACACGGAATTTGCTACTTGGTGGTAACAACACATCATGGCAGATTATTCCTCATTATCCACTTGCATTAAAAGATCATGAGAGTGACATTTTAGTTTAACAAGACTAAATCTGAGACTGTGGTTAAAGTCGAGCACCACTGCAACAGTGACATTGCCTAAACAAAATGGTCTTGTCCAAGCCTGTCGCTGACCATCACCCTCTGTACTGTGGTTCTATTAAACCCCAGCCAATGGCCTCTTGTCCAAGCTTACCACCGAGTAAGAGACACACTCAAATATTTTCAATTAAAGCAAATCTCAGGACATGTATTTCCACAGCAATCTGACCATTGGCTTTCTACGTCTAATCAGTGCAAACACAACCAGACAATAACCAAACTATTTTTTTTTCCTCAGCAATTTTATGGTTAGTTTAAAGACATCCACATACACACACACACACACACAAATGATTAAACAAAGATCCAGTTATCCTGGAGCACAACCTTAAAGGTGCAGCGTCACTGGTGTTCTTTGTGTGGCTGCCCTGCTAGCTAGTTCCATTATCAAATAATCACAAAATATTTCAGTCATAGACGACTGGTAGGGGAGAGGACTCTCACAAACAAACGCCATTCATTAAAACCATGTTGAGCGCATCTGTTGTCTAGTGATACAGATGTGATGTGCTGGACCCAAATGCAGTTGATCACATCCATGGATGAGTTTTTGCCCAACACTGCTGCCAAAAACGAATAAATTCCAGGAACATGACACAATCACATCGACTTGGTCAGCTAGCTAATTCCCATGTTTGTTAAAGTGGACTGTAAGACTGAATTCCAGCAATGTCTATTCAACTGTGTTTAGCCCTTTCTACAAACAATTAAAAATCTGGCTGTAAATGAACTCTGGGCACATAGAACCAGGCACTCAACCTCACCTGCCGGGTTTATCACCTGTCTTATTTTTTGTTTGTTTGTTTGTTTGCAGTAGTCGCTGTTCTGGTGACGAAAGTTTTGCTTTAGTCATATGGTGTAGCAGAACCTGTCCCTGTGCCGAGTAGTTAGCATGGCTGTATCAGGGCATTGAACACCTTAGTAGACTCCTGAGACCAGTTAGGTTCTTTTTCCACAATTGTTGTGCTGGAATTCGGGGGGCCAGGAAGTATTTGTGGTTGCAATGGGTTCTTGTCATAATTATGTCACTAAATAACTCTGGTCACTGCATGTGTCTGACAAGACGGATGATTTGGAGCTGTTTTGATTGCTTTTATTGTTCCTTTTCGCACGTGCAAGACAGCACAGGACACATTCAAATTCTGAATCTTGGTGACAAGAACAAAGGCTTACCTCCAATTGTAGAACAAAACCACTGATACGTTATGAAGAGGTTCCATCTGAATTACTCTGAAATACTACGAGCATGGTTTCAAAGCATCGTGTCTGTGTGAAAATGTAACTGGATCCCGTTATGGCCCATACTCAGAACCATTTGGACTTACAGTGGGAAAGGGACTGTAGATTTTACAACAGGGCAAGAGTGCCTTGTTTGTGAGAACACTTCTTCATCTTTTAGCAGATTAGGTACTGTTTGTGCTTTCCGATCCCCCTAGCTAAGACCCACCCCCCTTACAAACCTCCCAAAATCTAGCTTGTTCACAATAACAAAGTGGAAATCCCAAAGGTACACAGCTGTCACAAAGTAAGTATGTTGGAAAGAAAAAATGAAAAGAGAGCATAACGAGAGTGTAAAAATGTCCTCTTCTATCTGATTTATTTATAAAGGATATTAAAGACGATTTCACTTCACAGCTACAGATACGTCTTCTAAACACACTCGCAGTTCTCCAACCAAAACACACATCTCTCAGCCAGAATATTCTCATTGCTCATTGTCAACGAATGGGTTTATCTTTACTGTGGCTTATTATTACATGGTGAATTGTGTCCATGGCCTTGCTCTTGGACCAGATGTTTGACAAAACCTGTTAGTCGTGGGTGTTTGATGGGGGGGTATGAGGTGAAAAGGATTATGGGAAAGAACAGGCCAAGTTGCCCCACGTCAAGCCACATTTTCAAAGTATCCTGGGACAGCTCATTCTTTTCCATCCAGCTGATTCGCCCATGCCAGGACTTGTGTGGTCCTCACCAACGAGGTGGTTCCTCCATGAAGTGGAGGTCCAAGCTTTAGCTACTCCTAAACGTATTCTAACGCATGACCCCGTAAATCACCTCAGACTAGCGCTCACGTAAGCTGACGCACAAAAGCACGCGCGAGCACCAACTATATTTCTTCTGACGAGGTTCACCCGTCTGCTTCTCTACCAGAAACAGATGCTGTTTTCCAGCGGCACGTTCTCTCCTTCTCCGGATGGTCCCGATAACACTGACGCCACAGGCCGGTCCAGTGCCTCGGGCGATCAGCCTTAATAAGGATGGGGCTGGATTTCCTCATGTCTTTCTAAAGGCCGACCTTCAGAGTTTCAAGGATGCCCTTCTTGACCTCTGTGATCTTCAGCTCCTCGTTGTCGTTTTAATGACCTGTCACACTTCACCTGTGGAATTCTGCAGCTTGTGCAAATCTGCACGTACACAGACATGCATGAACACAAGCAGACATTACCCTGAACGCGCGTCCTGCAATTCATACACATTCTTTATATACATTATATATATATATATATGTGTGTGTGTGTGTGTGTGTGTGTGTGTGTGTGTGTGTGTGTGTGTGTGTGTGTGTGTG
>JAOYMR010000013.1:3791032-3832127 GCA_025802075.1 Tenebrosternarchus preto | reverse complement strand
TCATCTTAGCCAATGATGCCTGTTGTGCAGAGGCAAGTTATCAGCCCCGTTTGCAACACTCTGTTCTCATGCTGTTACTCTGCTACAGAGCACACTTTGGATGGCTTGTGTGTTTATTCTCCTGGCTTATACTTCTCTTGTGCATCTCTTAATGAAACCAGTAGTGTTGCACACTGTCAGCGTTAAGCTTCCAGATTCATATAACATACCACTCTTCTGAAATGTTTCATTACAATAAAAAATCATGACAAAACATGACAAATACAGTGCAAGTGTTTTCAAGAAGTTAATTTATTAAAACAACAACAAAAATGGCGTTAAATAATGGAGAGGTGGGGGGAGCTTTTGAACTAGTGCCACAGTAAATACAAAATAAAAGTCTTGGTTGCTGTTGCTACTAAGAAACAACTTTGATACGCTTTTTAATCTTTGTGATCCTTTTCTGGTAAGAGTCAACATCCCTGCAGGCTTGTTTTTGAATGTTTTATTCATTGTTTGCTCAGTTTGTCAATGACATAAGAGCTACAAACAAAACTACACCCATAATTCCATGATAGCCTAGAGTTATCTCTGTAAATAAATGAATACTGGTGTTTCTCATTGTGAATGTCTTAGGTCACTGGTCATTGCTTTCTTCCGAACAGCCATCTTGTTTAAGTCCTTGTTAATTCCGTCTTCACCATTTCGATATAGTACCGGATGCACATTCTGCCTACTCCAGGCCCCACCCGAGGATTTGCCCTCGCAGTTTTATCACCATGACTTCCCTGGTGCCGCGCTACACCATCCGACACAGTCTCCAAACTCAAGCATGCGCCAGCTGCTCGTAAAGCTATCCCGCAAATCCATTATAGCCAGTCTGGCTCGACAACAGGGGCCTCACGGATCGCACAGTGGCGGTGGACGTGGGCGTGGGGGTGCCTATTGCTCGGAACTCGACTTCGTTCCTCGTTTGTAGCGCGGCAGGCTCCGATATCGCTGCCATAAAAGTGTCGCGTGAGTGACGGCAGCGGACGGGCAAAGCTGAGAGGCTGCCGCTTCCTAGAGCTTGACGGTTCTTCGCCTGGGCCTCCCAGGACACTGTGCATCCGAAATCCTAAGCTTGTGCTTAACACAGACACACTGCCAAGGCCTTGTTGGCAGCGTGTCCTCCATGGACCTCCAAGACTTCCATTACTAAGAAAACAAAGGTAAACAGAGGCGAATTAGCTTTCGCGTAGTCAGCTGTATGTGTCTGGGGTCTTTATCCCACACCAGGCTCACTCTCTTGCTTTCTCAATGGTCTTTCGGGGGCCAGAAAGTTTGGGAGGAAAGTGTTAAACACTCTTTTCTGGGGATCACGGCGAGGTCACTGACGACGTAAGACATCTTCATGGATATTAGCTGCCTTAGTGAAGATAAAGAGCCAGAGCACATCTACCACCCGAGTATCATGGGAATCATACCAGTTTTGGGTTCCCGCACCTAAAACGCCAAGGAAGTATTGTGTGTCAGTTCTGTAGAACGTACCAGTGTAAAGGCTTGACAACATTCTCACCTCCATTTGACAGGGACTTTCTGCCAGGCTTTAAAATTTATTATTGTTCATTGTGGGTAATGTTATTCTTACAGTTTGATTTATGTTATTGCACCTGTATCAGTTTCTGTTATAGCTACGTGGATTTACTTTCATTACTAAGTGCAACATTGTTCCTAGGGCTAAAGTTGGTGTACGTCTCCACAATTAAAATAACGAACACGACGCATATTTACTCCTTTGTTTGTGTTTTATGGTGTGGAAAGTAAACCCCTATAGGAAAAATTAAATGGATAACATTGCCAAAGTAGGGTATGAATCACCTCTCTCTCTCTCTGCCAGCCAGAACAATAAAAACACCTTTCAAAACTTTTAAAAGTCAAGAAAAAAGACAGAGCCAGAGACGACGCTTCATACAGATCTCAATGCTGCCCTCTGCTGACCATTTATTGCAACATTCTTTTTCCATAGAGCGGGAACTTAACTCGCACAGTCAAAATGGTCACTGAAAACAGCCTTTTAGGACTAAACACACCAAAGGTCCAGATAAACACTATATATACTATATACACTTAATATATACATTACATTTTATATTCACTTGGCTTCTGCTAGACTACAGAAACTGGTCCGATCATCCTCATGTCTAGGGTGCCAGCATAGCGGTCCATACCTGCACAAGTCTCCATCCTGAAGGTGTGGTTCTTATAAAGGCCTGGACCTCTGCAGATCCAGCAACGTCTCAGTCAAAAACAAGTTTTTTTGCCTTATCCATGCTAACCAAAACAAAGAACAAACAAAACTATATTTATACACTCTCTGTGTTAAATGGACCTCTTGTGTCTATGATTTGGACTGCGTGGGTTAATGAGTAAAATGATACAATGAAACTTCAAGATGGGACCCTCATGCCAGGCGAAATACAGGTGACAGGAGATTGTTTGAGGCGATTTGCTGCTGCTATTAAACCGGAGATCCAGGTGGGTCAGTTCACAACTGTTCAGGTGGCTCTTTGCTCACGCAGTTCAACCCATTAGATATCAAGTGCATCTCTTTTGGTAACAAGATCAAGTCACAAAACTGCAAAACTAAAATACCACAAGCTCAGATCATGAAGTTATTATGTAACTGACATACAAGTTGACAAATCCTACTGCCAACTGTTTACTCATTAGATTCAGTTTTATAGGCTACAAATGGCAAATAATGATAAACATTTTACAATATGCAGTGTACAATCATACCATAAAACATATACCATAGCCCATTCATTGCAAATACGCCGTCTGTATTAGCGAGTGGCGCGTATATGCAATTAAGAGTACTTGTTAATAACAGTATAGTGACACAGTAGTGACAAGAAACTGCTATTAACGTTTTGTTGGCGAAACGTTGCTTAGGTTAACGCAGAACGGCCATTAATATGATTGAAACTGCAATTCCCATAATGCTTTTTAGGTATCAACCGGAACTAAGATTGTATGTGTTGCATGTGGATTTTAAAAACCATGCGGTGAAAAACGAAAAGGTACGACACGAATTTGGGTCTTTGGACATTACTTAATGCATTAGGTTGACCGACTGGACTATCAGTCATATTCTGCAAATTGAATGGTTAGATACTAGAGGACCTTTGTTTGTTACAGTGTCTTATGGATGAACGTTAGCTATCTTAGCTAACATTAACGTAGCTAGCTAAAATTAACTTATGGTAAATTAGTCGAAAAGCCTGGCATATTAGCGGATAGCTAGCCGAAAAGCCTGGCATATTAGCGGATAGCTAGCGTGCCATAGGAAGTTACGCAGTAATTTCATCCATTTCATTAGTAGTGTTGCTCTGAACGAGTTTTAAGTTATCGAGGTCCAGGTCCTACCGATGTTGCACATAGGAGGTGCGACAGCTGAACTGCCAACCAGCTAAGTAGTTTAATCAAGTACACGAGCTTTCGAAAGCCAGGACTGGATTTTAATGCCACCGTGTTAGACTGAGTTGTGACCGTCACTGAGTAGACTCAAATTAACCCCGTTACTTTTATAGAAACCTTAAGACATTGTAATAAAAAAAACTGCCCAGACGCCAGACGACCGGTTTCTGTTAAAGCTCTTGTTTTGCATAACAGTTTTGACACTCTTGGGCTTTTTAATTGCGAGAGTTGTTGCACGCCAACAATGAAAACAGAACTGTAAAACTAGAAAGAAACCCATTCCCATCGTGCGTTAAACGCCACTTTTACGATGGCCTTCCTGTTCAAGACTGTTTTGGCTGTTTTTGGTGAAGAACCTGGGGCTATGGGAGGTAGTAGCGGGTTCCACTTTTTAGTTTTTTTACGATCACATTTTGTGTAGTCGTAATTGTTTGTAGGTGTGGTCTTCATTTTCATTCTTATAACACATGGTGATTTTGGCCTGTGAATTAGAATGTAAACAAAGATGCAAGCTTTGAGACTAGAGCAGTCCACCTTAAGACTCTCATCAGGTCTTCCCTGTGTGACCACCCAACCTCCTTGGTCATTTTAATGGGTAGTGGAGTTAACATTGATTTGTCCAAAACCGTAACGTAACCATGTTTGCTGGAGCCAACACTGTCCAACAGATCTCCCATAATCCAGAATAGATTGATCTTCTTTTGGAAGGTAGAAGGCTGTAGTATTGCTGCTTTTTACTTGATTTAACTTTATCTGCTTTTAACTTGAACCATTCCCCAGAGAGGAGTGCAGACTACTCTAAATCATTGTCGTTTAGGCTTGTGCTCACACAAACGATACAACGATATAGAATAGATTCATATTAGCTTCAAAACAAGTTTTAAATTTTACAAATGTCCAGGTCTGTCTTGCACTTTACACTTTTCTTACATCTTTTTCTCTTTCAGGAGGGTTTTCACATTCACTTCCTCACCTGACACATTGAACTGATGTACCTCACTCCCTTGTACTCCCACGTTGGACGTGGACCCTTCTCTGAGGTGTATGAACCAGCCGAGGACTCCTTTCTGTTGATTGACGCCCTGGAGAAGGATGCCAATTTGCTACAGCAACGCAGGTGGGCATTTCCTAAACAGGGTGGCACTTAGCACATGGGTGAGGTCATCATAAACAGGGTGGCACTTAGCACATTTTTTATATGGTTGTGTTTGATGGCTTCACCAAATGGAAATCAGATTCTTATGTTCCTTAGTATGTGTCCAAGAGCGAAATAAAACCAGGCCCTTAAGGTCAGGGAATGAGTTTAGGACAGTGCATGATTACACATTTGCTCAAAACAGACCATGTCATGTGATGTTTGCAGCAATGGAAACGTTGCTGCCCCCCCCCCCCCCCATTTATTTGGTTCCTGTGTGTGATCAGACCTGCGGTTTGTCTCGAGGTGGGAAGTGGATCAGGTGTGGTCTCCGCCTTCCTGGCATCTGTGACTGGCCGTGAAGCCTTATATCTGTGAGTACATGAGTGGTGTGAAGCCTTATAACTGTAAGTATGTGAGTGGCTTGTAAATCAACGCTTTATTAAGGAAAAACTTGGTATGAGCAGAGATGACCTCTGAAACCTTTCTGTGCTCCTGTGCATCGATAGCTTCATGTGAGCCATATGAAGAACATGTGTATATTGTAAACGATTGTTGTACCTTTATTTCCTCATGGCTGTGCTGAAGCTGCACCGACGTGAACTCGGCAGCAGCCCAGTGCACTGCTGAGACGTCTCACTGCAACGATATGCACCTCCAGCCGCTGGTCACAGACCTGGTGAGACCCACTCTGTTCTTCCAGCGTTTCCTTCTCTGGACCATTAGTGTTTCTGCCCCTTGTTCGCTCATTTAGAGCCCTTTTCTTAGGCTTTTGTGTGTGTGTGTGTGTGTGTGTGTGTGTGTGTGTGTGTGTGTGTGTGTGTGTGTGTTTGTGAGCTAGCACACAGACTTCAAGCACTAAGCTGGTTTATAACATTATTAGAGAGTATTAGAAGTGTTCAATCTTCCTCTTCTCAGGTTGAGTGTTTGTTGCCCAGACTGAAGGGAAAGGTGGATGTTCTTCTTTTCAATCCTCCATATGTTGTTACTCCATCTGAAGAGGTACCCATTCTACCATTTGGTAATGTTACTGCTCTTGGACGGGTTTTCCCAAAAGCATCATAACACAGACGTCACAAAGCGAGTTCAAGCACAACGATCACTGTCTGTCTTGTTTTAGATGATCTTATAACACTGTAATGCCTTAGGGGAACGGTGTTAGGAGCCCTGGTTATTTAGGTCTAATTACTCTAAAAGAGCAAAGCAGGTATCAGGTGGTGCATTTGTGGGACTTTTCATACTTTCATCTCTAATACATCAAGTATAACGAGACTGCATAGCACTTAATTAAATAAAATAATAATTAAAAACCCCAAACATTTCTGAGAAACCCTTCTGAGATCCTCCCAGCATTGTTGCCTGCTAATACTGACCCCTTGCTCAGGTAGGTGGTCGTGGCATTGAGGCGTCCTGGGCTGGAGGACTGAGAGGCAGGGAGGTGATGGACAGGTTTTTCCCCATGGTTCCATCCCTACTGTCCAGCCAGGGCCTGTTTTACCTTGTTGTGGTGTCTGATAACAATCCAGGTAAGAGGATGATTTATGTGATCAGTAACCTAATTATGTGTTTTTTTTTAGGGAGATTTTATATTTGCACTTTAGCCATCTGGCTTTTGTTCTAAGTGTCTAGTAATAGCGTTTGTATTTTATACCATTGTATTGTATCGATCAATGTAGGTTTTAGCACTGTATCATGTTTGTGGCGGTATTTTACATTTTTACACATCTAAGTCTAGTGTTGGGAAGCAGCAAACACACTGCTATCGTCAGTGACCTCACACTGCTATCATCAGTGACCTCACACTTGTGGCAGTGCAGTGTTATGATCGTCATCAGCTTGTTTGATGAGGGTTTTTGCTAACGTCAGCCAGCCATTGCACCTCTGAATGTAGACTTTGGACCTTAGAGGAATTTCAGGAGAAGGAAATCAAAAGATGCCTTTCTGGTTTTGTGTAACACAGGCTAAGCTGAGTCGACTTCTGAGCACATGGGCTTTACAGCACATGGCTTTAGGTGGAAGCTACTTGTATTAATTCTACGCTCTAGATTAGAACTGATACTAACGAATTCCAAGCTTGCCTAGAAATGAATAAGCTAAACCATTTCCACGCCTCTGGAACTCTTTCTTCATGTCCACCCATCTTCGTCTCTCCCCATATTTAAATCCAATCTTAAAACATAACCTACGACCTTCATGTGTGGAAACCATCTCTTTTTGCCGGAGGTCCTTGTATGTCCTGTTCAACGTTGTGTACCTCTGTACTGTGGCCTTGTGTTCTGATGCTGTCTGCAGCGTCATTGGATTCTTGAAAAGTGCTATTCAAATTCCATGTATTACTAACAATACTTTGTCATACATATTTATGAATTCATATTAATTTGGCATCACGTGATACAAGTTTCACTTGTACAAAAAACTGTGCTCTATAGACCGATATGACCTTGGTTATCCTTTCCTGCATCTAGATGAGATTCTGCACATGCTGGCCGATACCGGGTTGAAGGGTGAGACGCGTCTGTGTCGGCAGGCTGGGAGAGAGAGGCTGTCTGTCCTGCGCTTCACCAAGACTGACGTAACTGGATCTTGAATCACGGCGATCGAAGTCCTCACCGAACAAGCAAAGGAGAACCAGCCACAAAGCCTGGCCCGAGTTTCACGGGAGCGTTGGACGACCAACAGCCGAGCGAGGTCTTCCATCCGGCTCTCATCTCCATGTTCTCATCGGCTGACTTTATTACTGAGAGATGACCTGCATAGTCAAACTTAAGCCACTCCACTGGGGACAGATCCACACACCATAGGGTCATGGCAGTAATTTACTCAGGCCAGTTACTCTAAAGATGTGAAACGCTCAAAAAAACGAAGAAAAATGGCAGATGATGTCGCAGTGATGACTAACAGCTTGGGTCTAGACATTGTAAAATGCTTGCTAGGATGTTACAGAATCGAGGAATAGCAAGTTCTGATTTTCAGTGAACTCGAGGCGAAAGGACTGAAATGATGTGAATTTGGTTGCTTCTTAAACTGGATGTCATGCACTTTTTTGTGTAATAGATCTTGGAAACTTGAATTAAAGTACAACTCCAAGTCACAGTGCAAGATTGATAAAGATTTAATACCGTTGTTACTGAGCAGTGACACAGCGCTCACACTTACATGCAGAGGACAATTTAACTCCATTTCATCAGGCATAAATTTGACATTTCTACTTTTGAGAAACAGATGACCTGTCGTGCAATTTGTACATCATACCAAAGCATCTCAATACAATACAAAGGAAAGGATAAAGAACAGCCCTTGAAAATACCCACGATGCATTTAGATACAGTGTCTTCCTGTGACAGCTGGAGGGAAAACAAAACAAAAAAAAAACCTAGAGAGGATCACATTAAACACAGCAGTGAGATTTACCCTAGTTTGAAGTTCAGCAATAAATCCATTCAGAAATGAATGGCAAAATCCAATGCTCATAACCATCATTACGACACTGTGGTCCTGGCTGTTACCACGTTCGCTGACCCAGGTCTGACCTATGAAACGTTACTGCCAGAATAGTTCTCGCAGTACAGCGCAGCACTTTTCTGACTGTGGCCCCCAGGCCCCTATGCCGATTGGCTCCACAAGACGCGCCCTTCCTCCCCGAGCCGTACGGTCCCACTCGCCACCAGCTCTAAAGCAGCAGGGAAGGCCTGGTGCTCCGCCTCTCGGATGCGCTCTGATAGGCTCTCTTCAGTGTCATTCATGAGCACAGGAACAGCCTCCTGCACCACGATGGCTCCGGCATCCACCTCCTCCTATTGGTTCAAAAAGGTGGATCCAAAGAATAATAAAATGTAAGAAAATGATGAAGCTCAGCACTGGGTTCCTCATTGATTAAATACAGCAAAGACATTTCTAGAGAAGGTACTTTTTTTTTTAGTTTTAATACTTTTGTGTAAAATGGTGGACCTGCACCTTCACGGTTGCCTCGTGAGTGTTTACTTACGGCCACAAAGTGCACGGTGCATCCAGTGAGGCGAACCCCGGCTAGCAGGGCTTGTTTCTGCGCGTTCACGCCTTTGAAGGAGGGCAGCAGTGAAGGGTGGATGTTCAACAGCTTTCCTGTTCACACAGAACCATCACATGGTAATGGTGCGATGGGTAAAAATAGTAGAACAGAGGTGGACTCTACAACCAGAGGCCACATTTATTAGCTAGACCTACTCTCCAGTTGTACCCACATAGATGATCGTGTATTTTACAATCAGTTTCAAGTGGTAATTCACACATTTGTGGTTATACTCTGTGCAGAAGGAAGCTAACTGACGATCCAAGTACAGGTCTTTGTCCAAGAATGCCCCCCCCCTTCCTGGATGACCTAGGTTTGGCCAAAAAAGCTAATTTAAATATGAATTGATAAATCCATTATTAAATATAATTTATGCAAGCTTTTAAAAATATAGCCGAAGCCTAACCTGAACCTTTATTATGCATGGACCTTTTTCATAAAAAAAAAAAAAAAAAATTGCTAAAGGCATGGTTCAAAGACAGTAGTGTAAGTGGACAGGTTTATCCTTAAGGGTTAAGCAAATCAAAGGGAGAACTACTTACATATGTAAATGATCACATGCATATTCATATGCCATTGTACATATACAAAAAGATCCACGTTCCCTGTTCATGTGCCCTGTTAGATCAGGCCATTCACAAAAAGGGCCATTGGAAACATGGTAAAAATTACTAACAATAATTCAACTCACCAGCATACTGTCCCCATCCACAAGAAACATTGAATTTCAAATCACACATGACTGTAAATGATATCCCCTTTTTGGCACATCCAAAAGGAAGGCATCATCATTACAAATATACGTTGTGTTAATCTTATGTTTGCACTCTTCTCTGGGTCCGTACCATTCCATTTCCTGACAAAGGGCCCAGTTAGGATCCTCATAAAGCCTGCCAGACACACCACCTCCACTCCAAACTCCTCGAGAACACGGTCGATGGTGCCATCAAACTCGGCTCGGCTCCCGTAGAGCTTATGGTCCACAACCTAAGAGGGTAGAGTGAGCAGAAACACCTCAGCAGGACGGAGCGCAGTCTACTCTGGCTTCCGAAATTAATTGGCAGACCGGGTACAGTTAATGTGTTACTTTACCTAGAGCTTCTCTCATCACACAGTCCATGATTATCCAACAATTTATGCCTGGTCCAGTTCTATCTTAATGATGTTAATATTTCTCTGCAATGCGTTTATTCACAGGCCATGTGGCATTAATTATTACAGAACATTACCGTTATTAATGACAGCCCTTCATTACCTTGTATGTTACTATATACCAATTAAGTACAGTCACTCTGCACTTTGCTTTGAAAATGGTTCAAATAACATCTGTGACTAAGAAAATTCTGACAGCTGTGCTTTGAAAACAAAAACGAGCATTATAATGTTAGAACACTAGTTTAATCTTAGCTTCACAACATCAGAGTAATGCGCCTTGTACAATGACCAAGAGTCTGGCTTTGAAACTGCCTAACGGGAAGGTGAGAGGCGAGTACCCGTGTCTGGATGCCTGCCATGGAGGCCCTCTTCAGGCCCAGCACCCCCGGCCGATTGGAGACGACCACCACAATCTCGGCACAGCTGGACGGCTTCTTTGCCTGCTCCATCAGCGCCTGCAGGTTGGTGCCTAATACAAGGCAATATTGGAACAGATGTATAGCTGGTAGAACTGGGAACACCAAGGTCATGGGTTCGAATTCCAGGCTGCACACATATTGATAAATATATTTATCTACTTTATAGACGATGACTGATATGTTCAGATATATATGCACAGATTACATGAGAAGCAGGCAAATTAGCTTGAAGCTACTGCCCAATGGGACCTGTGTAGTAACCAGCCATAAGACACCCACCAGTCCCGGAGATAAGCACAGCCACTCTGGTCCTCTTGTGAAAACTGGGATCTACGTGAGGAGTTTCATCCAGCAGCTCGCTGGTGTCGAATGAACGGCTGTGGTCTGCTCCTAGGCTACGCTCCAGGTTTCTGATGACCACAGCCTCTGCACCTGTTTTTACATCATTAATAAACAGATGGCATTTTTATCCAAGTAATAGTTGTCGTTTTTTTTTTTTTAAAGCAACAATAAATAGCTCTTTTGAAAAATACACAAATTAAAGATATCCTATTAAGACATTTCTTACTCTTTCAGTTTTAATTTGTTTCACATTACTCATTGAGTGCCTCTACCTCTCTTATCTGGGCCGGGTTTCCAAAAAGCACCGTAAATAAGAGAACTTTGAATAGTAGAGTATTACACTGAAGACACTCATTTAACCTAATGGAAAACAGGGCTCAGAACCCTACATACTCAGGTGTCCTAATATCAGGAAGCTGCGACCTCTGTGGAAGCAGTGTGCTCATAGCATACTCACCAGGCTGCTTGTGGGTGAGAGAGCCCACGATCCAAGCCTGCTCCTGGGCCTGCACCTGCCTGAGGACCCTGGAGGCGTCCCGCGAGCCCACTACCAGCACCGCCCCCAGGCCACAGTTAAACGT
The DNA here is from genome assembly GCA_025802075.1 of Tenebrosternarchus preto. Taxonomy (NCBI): domain Eukaryota; kingdom Metazoa; phylum Chordata; class Actinopteri; order Gymnotiformes; family Apteronotidae; genus Tenebrosternarchus; species Tenebrosternarchus preto. The sequence continues at coordinate 3,821,006 of JAOYMR010000013.1, read as the reverse complement.
GCGGGCCATCTCCTCCTCCGAGAGGGACCCCTCCTTCTGGAGCCAGGTGAAGACTGCCGGGATCCGCCAGCGTGTGGCATCTTGGGGTGGGGTGGGAAGGAGCATTACCAAGACTGACCTCTGTGGGGCGATGCTGGCAGCAGTGTTTACATTTACAGTTTGAGTGCCAGTATGTGCCATCAATTCCTGTGATCTTAGGAATGACCACTGAGAGTCCAACAACTCTACTGCAGTTCTTATAGGGCAAAAGATCAAATCACAGCTGCTCTTAGAGAGGCAATAGGCTACCAAAAAGAAAGGTTTTAACCAAATGTTTTGCATACGTCTTTAACCAAGTCACAAAAAGCAGCGTTGCCAAGTTGTCCTACTCCAGCCCTCTTACCCATGTCTACAGCAAGCTCTTTGGGAAGAACTCGGGGAATGTTCTCTAAAAGACCGCCCCCTGTGATGTGGGCGTAGGCTTTCACTGCACCGCTGCGCAGGATTGGCTGCAGAAGGCGACTGTAGATTTTCGTGGGCGTGAGCAGCACTTCACCTGCAAATATAAAGGAGGCAAATGACTGAGGAGCAAAGCTCAATTTGCTGTCTTCTTGTATCTTCTCAATCTAAGACTTTGGTGGATGTATTTGGGGGAAAGAGACATATTTAAATGATATTTTTAAAACAACTTTTCAATTTATCATTTGAAAATATTTTGATATTTAAAAGGAAATGATTGTAAACTTTGAGCTGGGATGATGAACCTCGGTAAAATTCCCAGGAGTGACGGATATACAGAACAAGCATCACTTTCGCTAAACCACTGACCCACGGTTTGTCCGGGTCGTCCAAAGGGCGCTGGCGAGCTGTACTGGAGGCCGGTCTGCTCCAGGATCTTCCGCACGAGGCTGAAGCCGTTACTGTGCACCCCTGAGGAGGCCACGCCAATCAGCACGTCTCCCTGCTGGATGTCATGGAGCCTAGGCAGGAGGGAGCCACGCTCCACAGCCCCCACGCAGAACCCAGCCAGGTCATACTCCCCTGGGCTGTACACGCCCGGCATCTCCGCGGTCTCGCCACCTGGCCGCACGTGAAATCCGTTCAGTTACAAATGTTTCGCTCGGTTTTTTCGTCTTGCTTACCCAAACACCCCTCCCTCCCGCTCCGGTAAAATCAATGCACAACAGCAACACTCACCCAATAAAGCACATCCTGCCATCTGACATGCCTCGGCAATCCCGCCAATCACGGATGAAGCCACGCCCACATCCAGGTGCCCACAGGAGAAATAGTCCAAGAAGAAGAGAGGCTCCGCCCCCTGGGCCACAACATCATTGACACACATGGCCACCAGATCCTGGCCCAGAGTGTTGTGGATGTTGCATGCTTGCGCAATCTACATGCATGTGGAGATATATGAGCCAATGAAAACTGGGCAAAATAATGATGTCATCAATAAATGGTCATGACCATCTATGGTTCTTCAAAAGTTCTTCATTACAGAGAGCTGGTAAACCACCATCAATAAAATCACTGATAGTGAACAAGTAGAAGGCTTTTCCTCCCATTAATAAACTGTTTATTTTTCTATAAATAAAAAAAACAATACTATTTTTTCAAATTACAATTTCCAAATACAATCCGCAAACTTCAGAAAACCATATACTGATCCATATATTACATTATGAAAAAAGCCGATTTTATGTCCATACTACTCACCCCTGACCTAAACTACATAAAATAAAAGAACTGAATGAAGAATGTCAGTACCTTGAGTTTGGTGCCAACTCCATCGGTTCCAGCTACAATAATGGGGTCAACAAATCCAGCAGCCTTTAGGTCAAAGAGCCCAGCGAAGCCTCCAAGCTCAGCACTGCAGCCTGGGGAAAATGATGAGCTCAGGATTAAATATAAATGGGTGTGAACTGGGACAAAGACAGTATGACAGTATGACAGACGGTCACTCAGCAGGGTAGATGGATAGATTACTTTATTAATCCAAGAGGGAAAGTCACACTTCGCAGCATCACGGTATAGTAAAACAGGGTACAGCAAGATATAATACTAATAAAATAATACAAATAACTATAACAATATAATAGAGTTATACCTGCTGTCTCACAAGCAGGTCATGGAGAAGGTGTGAATGATTGTCCATGATGGTTGCGAGTTTGTTAAGAGTCCTCCCTTCCACAACCACGTTAAAACTGTCAGCCACACCTACATGCTGCTGATAAGCAAACTGTAAGGGGTCCAGGAAGGTGCTGACCTGGTCCTTCAAGGACCTTCATGATGTGGGATGTGAGTGTCACAGGCCTAATCATTGTTTGAGGAGATGGGGAACTTCTTCCACAGTACTGGAACTTGTTCCAGCTTGAGACTCAGACAGAAGAGATACTGGGAAATACCACAAAGCTGAGTGGCACAAGCCTTCTGTACTCTTGGGATGGTTCTGTCTGGTCCCTCCAGATTTTCCTGGAGAACTGATGTGTAGAATAGAGAGCGTTTGAGGGAGTGTGGAGATGTGCTGAACCTGTTAAAGAATGTTTTCAGCTTGTTGACTTTGTCTAAACAGCCACTTCAACTGTTGTTTAGTTTTGAAGCAAGTTATCTGCTTCATCACAGCCCACACCTCCTTAGTGTTATTAAGCTTTATAATGCGTGTTCTGGTTGCCATGCCATGGATGTTGCCTTCTCTACAAATGGTGTTGAGTGGTATGGAAGCCTACTCAAGATCAAAGGATCCTCTGCCTTTGTGAGAGGTGTGAAGCACAGGGTGTGACCTGTATTAGAAGTGGATGTGTGATGGTCAAAGTACATGTTTGCTGCCCAAAAGACCTGGGTGCCCAAAAGACCTGGGTTTATAAAGGGTAAACCCCTTCTGGAAGTCCAGGGCTTGCCATGTTCTACCTTCAATACATCCCACCAAAGTACTTTGAGAGAGTGCAATAGAAGTGCCATTTCCCCCACTATAAGTCAAATCTCTATCTTAAGTTCTCGAGAACATTGCGTTTCGATTTGCCCTCAAGTACACTTGGAGCAAAACTCTTATTTGGCAGATGCACATGCTGTGTACCTCAGCACCAGAAATATTTAATCTCCAAAGGAGTTGTAGCCTGCAGGCAAGCGTTTCATTGCTTACATGCATGAATATCTTAAATTCCAAATTCCCTCACCACGTTTACTGTGGAGGGGTTAAGGCATCTACCTGAGCGAGAGGTGGCCTTGGCCAGGGGTTTGATCACATCCACCAGCTTGTTCCCTGTTGCTATGTCCACTCCACTGTCCTTGTAGGTCAGTCCTCTGTGACAGAAGGGGGCAAGTGGTCAAAATGGCTTTTTGATGACACAACAAAGAGCCAAACCGGGATTTTTTAGTTTATTTATTTTATTCTTCTTTTTATTTTTATTTTTTTAGCAAGAAGGAATCTTGTATAATTCATTAGTTCTTGTGAACCATCACGGGTAAGAAGCAGAAATTAATGCAAAGGGTGGATGAGTATTTATTCAAAAAATAAAAAACAATCTTCATGCAGAAGCCTAAAAAAAAAAAAAGACTGGTAATATTTCCAATGGTATTAATGTAACCCAGAGCTGAAATGACAGTATTTCACCTAGTACCTAATACTCATGCATGAGCTTCAACGTGAGCAGGGGCTGTGGAATCTCCAGCCCCTCACACGCACCTGCTGCGGCGGAGGTAAGCGATGGCACGGTGGCCGATATCGCGGCGGTACACGGCATTCGGGAAGCCCACCGCAGCCACGCCCAGATTGGCGCTGCGCAAGGCGCTCTCCAAGGTCGGCCGCACTGCCGTTACTGTCAGGACACGCCCACCGCTGGACACAACCCCGCCCCCTTCATTTAAGGCGGTTCCAGCGTGGAACACCTGCAGACCCATTTCTGTAACCTGAGCGAGACCTGCAGAAAGATCAAAGCCATCCATAATCATATAAAACTACTACATATAAAGAAAATACAATTTTACAAATAAAAATACTCACTGTGATCACTCAGAAAAGTATTTTAATTAGGGCAGATTATACTTAAAGCTTCCGTAACCATCTTTTTAGAACACAGGAATGTCTCTAAAATGTTTTTAGCTCATGCTAGCTATCAGAAAATGCATGATTGTCCTAGGCTTTCTAAACGAGGATTAAAAATTTCAGCATGGTTCGGCTATATTAAACAAATCAGAAGACATCTTTATAAGGGCGTGAGATTGGCTCGTCTGTCCATTATTTTGAGTATGTATGTAGTGCTCAGAAGGTTGTGTTAAGCTCTAAGTGTCTGGAGAGAGGTAGAATAATTTGGAGGGCACAAGCCTGAACGTAAGGGCAGACACCCCTGATACTTAAATCTGGCTGAAACTTCTAAACTGATCACAGCAGCTTTACATTATTTAAATAAATGCCCTGAGGCAGGTGTGCACTTTTGAGCGCTTCACCTGTGATCTCAACGCCCTTCTTGCAGGCCCCGGGGTACCCGTCGCTAGCCATGACCACGGTTACCGCAGCGCTGTCCTCCAGCCAGACGGGGGCGCTGCGGGACAGCTTCGCCTGCAGCGTGTTCTGTAGCACCTCGTACAGGTCACTCTTCAGGAGTGGCAGCAGGACCTGAGAGCAAGTGACAAAATTAACGCAAATGCAAACTGACTAACAAGACCTGCCGATTGTCTACAGTGGTCCATTTAGGCTCGATGCAAAAATATGTTCTAATTTTAGCCACACCCCCCAACATATATGGATCAACAGACAAAAGACACTCAGACAGTTCTGTGATCGTTTTCATTAATTAAGGTGCTCACCGTTCAAAACAAGGAAATAAGTTTAGTCCAAGTAATGTAAACCAACTTTGACTACATTAAAATGAAAGCATACTACCACCAGTATCAGCAAAAAAGCCCAGTTAGAAAAAGCTTTTGGTAGCTTTTAGCACAAATAACTGAAGGGTAATGTTGAAACACCACCCTACACACATACCTGACACTCAGGGTCACCAAAGCGACAGTTGAACTCCAGCACCTTTGGCCCCTGCTTAGTCAACATCAGGCCTGCATAAAGTACACCTAAGGAGCAAGGGTTCAAAGGTCATTTAAAAGGGTGTAATTATGTCTTTTTTTTCCCCCCTCATCTCTTACACAATATTTTGTTCGGGGAGGATTAATGACTTTTGAAACAACAACAACAAAGTTGGGGAAACAAACATTTAGCAGTTACTTTGTTATCAAGTGTGTAAGAATACACATGTTTAAAATCACATACCCACGTACGGCATGCCTTCTTCTTTCATACCATCTACAGTCTTCTGCAGAACAGTGGTTTTGATCTGTTGAAGCATCTCCTCAGAGACCTACACACACACACACACAGACACACACACACACACACACACACAATAACCCAGAAGGTATGGGAATTTTGCTGAACTTGTCCAACCGAGTCTCTATCACAAACATCCATCAGACTACTGATGTGCAGGAGTAAGCAAGCATTTAAAATAAATTAAAAAGCAGTACGTATACCAACATCAAAAGCAGGAAGTTTACCTGCGGGGTGGGACAGTAGGCCCCCATCCCCCCCGTGTTCAGACCCCGGTCTCCATCCAGGAGCCTCTTGTGGTCCTGAGCTGGAGGCATGGCAGCCACCGTGGACCCATCACTGAAGCACAAACACTAACAGGAAGACAGAGGTGTTGACAGGGGCATGTGTGGGCATGTTGAAAATGTGTGCGTCTGAAATCACACTCACAGAGACTTCCTCTCCCTCCAGAAGTTCCTCAACCACCACGGTATCGCCCGCTGAGCCAAACGCCTTATCCTAGAGCAGCACGGTATATAAAAAGTGTCAAATACTAGCCATGAATAATGTACCATTCGTTGTGCATTATAGCTAAACTGCTGTCTGCAATAGTGATCTTCCAACGGGATGAAAAGTAAATCCTCAGTAATCACTGGTTGTATAAATAGTGCAGCCCAAATCTTACACACACACACACACACAAAGATAAAAATCAGGAAAAATAAACAAAATTTGTATCCAGTATACTGTCCATCTGATGTAGCATTTCCCAAGAGCACTCAGTGAGAGAACACCTGCTGAATGTTTCCAGCAAAGAAACATCCCAGGACTAAAGTTCCTGGGGAGTGGGACCAGTCAGGCAACATCAGCACAAAAGGAATCAAACCCAGTGGTCTCACTGACCTTCATGATGTCCAGCACTGCCCGGCAGGCCTCGTCCTGATCCTCTGCTACCATCACGCCCTTCCCTGCAGCCAGGCCGCTGGCTTTCACCACCAGGGCTGGGAAATCCGCCCTGCGCCACAGTGTTCCGCACGCCGTTACATCAGGGCATGTTCGGCAGGGGCTCTATTGTTTTTTTGGGGGGGCTAAGCGTTTACAATCTCCCTTTGGTTGAGCTAAGTATTGTGTATTGTGCTGCGTGAGTGTGTATTTGTTGACGTCTAATAGCAGTAGCGTGTAATTGATGAGCATTAATCCAAGCAGAAGATGGTTGACATCTTATACTGAAGTCAGCCACCAAACTCAAACCCCACCACCACCACCACTAGCTCCCAACCCTCACCCTCGAATGTAGCTGCAGGCCTCCTGCGGATCGGTGAAGGAGCTCCAGCGTGCGGTGGGGATGCCATGACGATCCATGAAGCTCTTGGAGAAACTTTTGCTTGCCTCCAGCTGGGCGGCCTTGGCCGACGGCCCAAAGCAAGCCACGCCCGCCGCCGTGAGATCGTCCACCATGCCTGCGGCAGGAAGGCCTTTATTAAGGACGCGCAGCCCACAGTGGTGCTGCTTCAGAGCTTTCCCCACACGGCGAGACAGCCGAGCGTAGCTCAGTCATTCTACATATGAAAATGCCTCAAGTCTCAGTGTGAAAGGTTGTTCTTACCAGCAGCTAAGGGGACCTCTGGGCCAACCACCACCAGTCCTATATTATGGTCTTTGCAGTACTGAGCCAGGATGGCATGATTACTTATACTCACAGCTGAAATATCAGGGAAACACAGAGCAAGAAACAAACACACAGGACAAATGAGAGGTAAATCCAGTGGCTCTCTGTAGAACGCGAGATACTAGAGAAGCTAAAACACATCAACTGGCTGGACTGCATCTAGGTTAGGGTGCAGGAGATGAAATGTCCACAGTTGCGTTAACAGAGATCACAGTGAAGGTTGGCCATTATCTGAAGAGCACAGGGCTAAATCTGAGAAACTAAACCTGAGATTAGATCACAGGATGAGTGTGTAGTCATGTTCGCGCACACACACAAATACAAACCTGAGATTAGATCACAGGATGAGTGTGTAGTCATGTTCGAGCACACACACACACAAATACAAACCTGAGTTGGAGATCTTTCCGGAGTTGGCCGTGCCAGCGTTGCCAGGGGCCACGAGTACTTGCTGGACGTGAGGGGACTGAGCCAGCTTCCACGCCAGCACATGCTCCCGCCCACCACTTCCTACAATGAGCACGCGCTCCGCCATGGCAACCTGACTGTAAAGAGCAGATCAGCCAATCAAAGTCCAGATTCCCTCGCCAAAGAACGCTAGTCACTGTAGAAAAAAAATGTAATTGCACCAGGAGTCAGGCGTCACAATACATCACAGCATCTGTGATACGACATCTCAAAAGGCCACAACATGCAAATGAGGTCTTTAACCAATGGCTAATTGTGCGTCACATGAGCACCTCTAACCAATCCTGATAAACGTTGATAATGATCTGACCAATCATACATTCTTACTCATAAGCTTGTGTGTTGTGGAGCTGTAATAAATGTCTTAAAAGTCTTCATTAGGTTGGAACCATGGTTAACATGAAACCAGTATTTACTAGCTACCTTTTTTTTGTTTGTTTGTTTGTTTGGTTTTTATTGCTCTGCTGAACATGGCAGATCTTCCACAGTTACAAACTGGCACATTTTATTTTTTATTATTGAGCATTCTTAAGTAGAAAGTTTAATTACTTGTGAAATCTGACCTATGGAATATCTGTACTTCTAAACTCACATTCTATTGGATAGACAAAACCAGTGACCTTTCATGCCATTAACAGGCCCTAAATCCACAAACATAAACGTCATAGAAACAAAGATCGATACAACCATAAATACCAATTAAACTGGGTCTCACTGGTAGCCTACAGAGAGTAAGCTTACACAAACCAGATCACCATAGACCTGTAAACTGTACATGCCTGCCAAAATTCGGTCTTTAGCTGAATATTGTCAAGAACTTGATGGCAAGTGCTACTGATGTACAGTTTTAATTGAACATGACCGAAAGAAACGGTTCTTAATAAACGTCCTCATTTAACCCATGACACTCAAACCCACTGATACAATTGCGAAGGTTGTGCAATCATACAAAAGGACACCGTATCTCTGGTCATCGGATGATCAAGATACAAAGAGGCCAGTAAGAAAAAACTGTTGTGCAATATGATGCACGTGCTTCCAGTTTACAGAATTACTATAATCACTATACAAGTTTGATGGAACAATTGCAAATCATTTGAATCACGAGACTAGCTAGAAGCGCTCACGAGCTAGGAGAGCTAACCTAATTCTTTCTAGTTAGTTCAGTAAGCCTCGCGTTTAGCCTTTAACACCGTCACAGCTGCATCTGCTTGGATGGATAAACCGTTTACAAGGAAAACTGTGCACATTACCTAGCTGGCTGAAGTAGCTAGGGTAGCTAGCTAGCGCCTAAGTTAAACTGCTTGCACATATTCTTTCACAAAGTTCATTAAAACTGCGAACTGAGAAAAAAAAAAAACTTTTTTGCAAACATGAACATGTTACGAATAAGACAGCAACAAGTTACTACCTAGTTACTACAAAATGTTTAACAGATTCAAATTTGTGACTCACCTTAATATGAATGAAGATCTGGTATGCTGGAGGGTTCAAACTTGGAGAGACGGAGGAGTGGGAGTCCAGACTGAGATGTTGCTAGTTATTGAGGGAACAAGAGTTGTATCAGATCTGTAACCACGTGGGCAACAAAGCATGCCGAAAGTGCGATTAAAAGTGCTGCGGATTAGAGATCTAACAAACGTGTACAACTTTGTATATTCCCATAAAATGCATGACCTCGTTAATAAAAAAAAACGTGTCATGTGAATAGCAATATTTCGGACGTATCTCGTTTTGCCTACTTACCTTTTTCCCTTCCGTGATGCATTTTTGCATTCATGGGAAATGTAGTTCGATATGACCTCATTCCACACCCTGTGAAGGTAAATGTCACTTAAAAATATGTAGTTTCGTGTATTATTTTAAGCAAAACATAAGTAAATTCCGATAGGTTTTAAAGCACTTCGTTACGACTTTATGCGTTCATTCTGGTTTCGTGATATCCCCATTACATACAAGGTGATGTGTGCGCGGTATTAGGAAGACAGCAAATAATTTCCTCCAATTTGAAATGAACTTGAACTGTAAGTCAGAAACATTTGCAATTGCAGGGGACATTTCTATTTTAAAATTAATTTATTTTACTTTATGAGGTGATTTTCAAATGTCCTTTGAAATACATTTTGTTCATGGTAGTGTTCAGTATGTATTTTAGTTTGAACTAAACCTTAACACAGTGTAAGAACATGAACAACATCTGTCACACCATTGTGATGTGTAAATTAGTCAACCCAGGAACCAATGACAATGTCCAGTTTCCAGTCATGATGCCAACAAACCAGTTTCACCAAGCTGAAATACATCTCACTTTAAATGCTTAGGAAACAAAGCCAAATACAACTGCATAAATGTAGCTGAAAATGAAAACATTACTACCATGTTACATTTGTTACAATTCTCAAAAAGGACTCAAAACCAGCCCTAGCAATGAGTTCTGAGATAGCGCCAAAATCCTGGGTAGATCTTAGAACACCACACTTAAATTACACCACCAATGGAAACACAACAACAGTGGATGAGAAGAAGCCACTCCACAAAGGAATATACATCATGCAATTACAGCAGAGGCAGTTCTGAGACACTGAGGAGTTCCTGGCCCACAGTAGAGTCTCCAAGAGCAAAAAGTGTGACTCCGGAACTATAAGCTGCAGGGATCATTATGTGCGTCATCTTTGGATGGCCTTCATCACTGTTGTGCTCCTCATTCCTCATCTGTAGAACTTGACCTAGAAAATGAAAAACAAAATCATGCCAACACTGTCGGTAGTTGAACATTGTCATTTTTAAATGCAGTAATTATAACCGTATTTTGGTAAATGTGGCAAAATATGTACTGGTATGCCGATGTTAATTCCTTTGATTTATATAGTGATGATAAGTAAAACAGCCGATACTCTTGGGCATGTGATGGGCCCTGAGGGCAATACCACAGAACGATCCACCAGTTGTGATCTATGTTGTGTTGATGTTCACAGCCTCTGAGGTGTCCTGTTTTGTGTTGCATGTTCAGTGTACCTGGAGTGCTTTGTACCTTCCACATCCAGAGTTTTCCAGCGGGGGTCAGTTTGCTGGTCGGAGATCAGGGAAAGTGAGGAGTCTGGCACAAGTCTCTTCAAGACATCTTCACGGCGGATCAGCAGCACTGATTCACTGCACAGACGCAAATGTACTTCCTCTTCACTAACTGTGGACACAAGTCACAAGACCAGAAAATAGCTGATCATTAACACATCAAATAAGACATTTAAATCTAAAGACTATCATGGACGTACAACACCAGTTGTGCTTTCAGCAGTCTGACTTTCAACCGGGAACCAGAAAATTGCAAGAAAGTAGCGTGCATGATCTGCTTTAAGAAACATTCCCAGCTATTGATGTCACAAAGCCATTAACGATGTTCCACATACCCACATCCAGGGGATTTGTCATGAACACAGCATTGGGTGCCACCCCAAAGATCAGCTGGTGATGCCAGGCATCAGGGATCTCTTCGCCCTTTGCTGCTCCTCGCTGCATGTTCATGGTGGCCACAGGCACAGCCCCACGCCGAATCCAGTGTGCCAACCAGGGCACCAGCTTCACCCGCCTGGCTGGGTAGAAACCAAAGAACCTGCCCAGCACTTGACCCTCACTGGCCTGCTCCGCTCCACTGATCAGCTGATGGTGTGTGGCACCTGTAGGAAGGGATGGACGTTTCAGGTTAAAGGAGCTCGGGTCCTGGAGAGCAACACCACTGCAGAGCTCATCTTGAATGTCTGAAACATGTCAGGACTCTCAAACCACCAAGTAAAAAATTTAAACTGTGCAGGTTGTTAAGGGGCTCATTTGTGTATATACTACCGCCTGCAACGCATTGATATTAGTATCGCAAAAGCCGATATCACAATAGCAAATGATAAATCACTTCGCCATTCTGTGCAGCATATTTCCCTGCAGTGCAAGATCATGTACCGGCTTTGCTGCGTGAGTGAAGGTAATCGGGCAACGGGGAATCGTTCCTCCGCAGCCTCGTCCGCACGCAGTGGTCAGCCGTCTCCGGTGCCACTGTAATCCCCAGGGCCTGGAGGACATCCACCACGGCCGTGGCACCGCATGCAGAGACCCCGATCTGGAGGGTCTGCCTCTCCACGGCCTGCTGGACGGACCACAGCATGGCCCCTTGCACCTCTCCAGCCTCCTGCACTGCTTCTGACCCATGGTCAACAGTAGCTTCTCTCTCTGTACCAGGAGGGACCACCTCCATCTTAATGCCAAACTGACCAATGATGACTGCAGGTACTACTTGGATTCAAGGGTCTTGGGATTTTGCAGGAAAGATCGAAAGACAGTAAGGAAGCAATGAAAAAGTAAACATCTCATTTATTCATACATGTTGGCAGTAGTTAAACTCTGGCTAACAACAAAACTGCCAACCTATTTAAATGGTCAGTCCTGGTGGACCAGAAATATGAAAAAATGAAAACTTAAAATATGCTATAAATGCTTAAATGTAAATGCATATTGCCAAACTAGCTAGCTAGTTAAAGTGGCGGTTGTCTGTGGGAAAACATTAATGCGTTTCCGTCTACTACAGACGGATGCTTTATAGAATAGTATGGTAAACAAGAACAGGAAGCCCGGATTTTTACAGTCTGCACTAGTACCGTAGATATTGTGATTTAGTCGTCTGTGAAAAAACATCAGTGCTTATTCTTGTATCATAGTCCATGATTCTCCTGACGTTCCATGCAATATAACTAGCTGTAGACAATACCTTTGTTATTGTGAAAGATATTGGTTGTTTAGCATCTGAAATACTGAAATTTCATTTATGTTCTTGAAAAAGAGAAGCTTTTTCAGTAGTGACTAGCGTTAGCAATAGCTTTCGATAGGTGGCCGAATATGCAGACTACAATTTACGCGTTAAAAAGCTACCTTGCTTATACACTTAAATGAATGAAAGTACCAACCACTCGGTTTTCACTGGGATACTGCGAAAACTCCGGCTACGGAAGCTAACCTAGTGGCCTGAAAACCAGCATATTCCTTCTTCGCTTAGGTACTGGATTTGTTTTGATTTCGTGTTTCGCCTGTGGAGTGCTGAACGTCCTTGATTGGTCCACAGTTCTCATTCAGAGTGCTGATATGTGCGAGGGACTGTCATTCAAATAAATTATCTCGGGCGTCAAAGAGACGAAAGACTTTGACCACACGAGGGCAGTGTGGCTCATTTATAAAATAAATAGGCTCATTTAGCAGGGATCTCAACCTTCCGCCTCTCGTTGCATAACACGAGAGCAAAAAAGCTCATTTACTTTAGTTTTTTTAACACTAGTATTGTAGTGTCCGTTTGAAAAATCTATGGCAATCTACTTTTCTAAATTAGACATTATCGCGACGTTATGTGTCCGAAGTTTCTTCAGAGCTATTGCTAATGGTCCAGCTCAATCCAAGTGAAAGCTTCAAAACTGAAAATTGTCTAATGTTAATTATACCTTTACACACTGATGGTTTGATTTGGCCTGATATGCGCTGATGACAAGGACCGTCATCACATTGGCTCAATGGTTCACTCAGGTGTCAACAAGGCTGAGTGTGACAGAACAGGATGTTCTTTCAAAAGAGTTGCAAGCCACCACTGTGTAGGCTGATACTTGAAAGTCAATCAAATGATTTCTTGACAAGAACCCACTACGTGAGACCACTACAACCAGCAGTGCAGATGTATGAACACCCTCTCCAATTTACACATGGTACAAGTAACTCAAGTAATTAGAGTGCACCAGCCTATGTGGATATTTCTTATTTTATATGTACAGCATCAGTGATATCAGTGCATCTTGTGAGAAGCTTATTAGAATGTATTTGCAAAGTTAAATAAAGATTTTTTTTTAAATATATATTAAATGGGTCTCCTTTTCTTTCTTTTACATCTAGATTTGTATATTTGGCAGACACTCTTATCCAGAGTTACAATTTCAATCATGCTACAGATCGGCAAATGTAGTGTTAAATCTTGCTAAAGGTATTTTATTGGTATAATATGGTGCAATTTCTCAGAGGGGGTTGGAACCCAGTCCCAGACAGGAGAGGAATTGTTGTTACACTCCACATTATACCAACCAGGGGATTGCTGTTGTTTTGTGTTAGTTTATTTAAACATGGCACACAAATTGTTAGTGTTCAATCGTAACTGTTTAACTTGATAATCTTCCAACATCGCACCTTGCTAATAAGATTAATAAAGTGTCTAGTACAAGGAATTAACACAGATTAAAAAATCCCAAAACTAAAATACAGGAAATTGAATACAGGCAATGCATTTGATAAACAAGTATGATGTAATATGCCAGAGCCTAATTTTAGCTAATGTCATTGAGTCTATGGCAGTTTAGAAGTGTGATTGGATTTGTGTTTTACATTTAAACAAAAGCAAAATAATTTCAAATACAGATATGACAGACGGATTAAGCAGGACACACAGAGGTCCGCTTTGAAGGCCACAGAAACCTTGTGAGCACTCTGACAAGTTCCAGGACGTGCTCCAGAAGCACAGTCTGTGTCTGCTAAGAGGCTTAAACTGAGTCTTTGATTCTTTCATCAGCACAATAGTCCAAAGCATCTGCACAAACATGGTTTAAGAGATGATGAAGTAAGGCCATAAGCAATGAAATAGGATTCTGAAGGATCTGGAAAGCATAGAGAAATGGTCTTGCTATGTAATCTTAATCCTCGGGCATTTTTTGCGAAGGAATGGGTGCAGAGTGCGGACTATATTTCCACCACAGTTTTATTTAGTAAAGGGCAAAACACTAAAATGATTAAAATGTCCTCAAGTTTCTGAGGCTAAAATTAGTTTTATCAATTAATACTCTAGTGAATTAAATTAATATAATCTTAGAATGCCAGCAATTCTTCGGGCACCGTAAGGTCTGCGACGGTCTTGTGCAAAACCACAACTCTAAACTGAAGGCAGCGCTGCCTTGGAGGCAGAACGAATCTAATTGGTTCAGACCACAGACCATAAACACGGTCACTCAGAATAAACAGGCGCCCCGCAACTTCAGAAAACTGCGCATGCTCAATAGGTTACGTTGTATGGGCAATACACAAAACATATTTTAATTGTGGTTTTACCTTTTAATCAGTCATCAGTCATTTTATATGTTTTTTAGTTTCTCAGAAAACTACTTGGAAGGCCAATTAGCCTCTAAAACTGAATCTTCTGTACTGGCTTGTTTGTTGTTAGCTAACAAGGAGGAGTAGTGCAGGCAAATCGCTAAGAATGCTAGCTAAACAATGGCAACATAACAGCGTGCTGGCAGCCTTAATGTGCAGTGTCTGAAAGAGGGCATGTTTTGGGTTTTTTTTTTTTTATTTGCAACTAATACTTACTTGTTGGTGTTGGAAAATAACGTTCTGTGCCTCATAGCAGAATTTGCCAACGGCGCATGCAGCCCAGTCAGTGTTACCATGGTGATAGGAATTCACAGTTTACATAGTGGTGTCGGGTGCAGCAACACAGATCATCCGGATGCCTTGTCCAGTTATTTTAAATGGTATAACAGCAGAGGATACGAGTGCACAAGTCAATCACAATCGACAGTTCAGATCTCCCATGTTGATCGTATATAGGCCGTATGTGGTTGGTGACCACCGACGCCATACACTAAGCAAAGGGTCAGGAGAGCTTTATAGTTTCCTGACCCTTAAGCTTTCTCACAGTCCTGTCAACGTGTCAACTTTAACGGCTAAAGTTGGTGGCCAGATATTTTCGTAAACCCTATGGAAAAACTCGTCCATACGAAAGTTTCATTGAAGAAAGTTAATGCATACAACACATTAAACGTACGACCTACCGAGCGACTCGGACAACAAAACGTATATAAGGGGTATAAGCGTATATAACGTACATATTATTAACAAATCAAACTATTTACTATTATTAACAAATCAAACACTAATGGCTAAGTGGACTTAGCTGTGTTCTTTTTTTGTATGTTTTCTGTTATAGCAATGTGGATCATTAGGAGTACTGCTACTACTTCCATTTGGATGTAAAAATGTTATTTCTAAATATTATTTCATGCTGTAAGGCTAATGGATGGCTAATTCAGTGAAACGGTTTGTCCATTTAACCATGAACATCTAGATTTTGTCCTCTACGATGATGGTATTCTATAAAAATGAAGGTTTTTCTATTAATATTCAGACATTCTTACATCACGTTATTCCGTGGATTTCGCTCCACTTTCCAGACACCACGATGCGCGCTCATCTACCATTTGTATCCTCTCCAAATTGGTCTATTTTTTACCCTTTTTAAATGTTCTTTTTAAACAGGTGAAGTTATAAGATAGCGAATATAACGTAACGAAAGGGGGTGGCAACTTTAGACGAAGATGATGCTGTTACGTCTTAATTTCAAAACGAAACTAAATACTAATTACACTAGGATATCTAGGATTCCTTTCCCTTCACAGACCATCAACGCTGAAACTCAGCGTCCACTAGTCTTGCAAAACAGTGCTCTTGCCGAAATGCCGATTCTCAGCAAAGCCGAGGTGCACTGTGCTACAGTAGGCATTCTAATTATGCTCCACGCCTCAGTCTTTGTGATTGGTAAGAGCTCTCAGTAATAATTAGGCTAATATGGTGAGCGAGATAATACTTTTATGGCTTCACTACATTGTTAACGCATTTTATAGTTTACTAAAAGCTTATGAAATCAAATGAAAACCAAGTGATGTAGTTTATTGCAAAACTCCTAGGCAACTTGTTTGTGTTCCAATTATGGCGAGGCACACAGACTATTAATCTACTTTTTTCGTTTTTTTGTTCAATATTTCATAAGCTCCCTAATGGGTTGCCTTCATATCATAGTCGAGACTGGAGCTGAAGCAATTTTATCATGCACCTGTATAAACAGTTCGTTCTTAATAACCTGGCAGAGGAAGGATACCACAGTGTACTATGAAACTCTGAGGAAATTGCATCACAGTACCACAGCAGAACCCAAATTGCAAGGGAGCAGCTGCTACTTCATCCTGAGCCAGGTTCATGCATCGGACGAAGCGGGTATACACATGTTTCTACAAGGCTTCTATTTTTTATGAACATGTAGCTCTGCTGGTCACAGGTTAACAGATAACTGTAGGGTTAAAGGTCATTGGAACCGGGTGAGGGGAGGTGCACTCTTCACATTTTGGGTTTTTATGTATGCATGTGTGCTTGTGTGTGTGTGTGTTTGCATACAATTAAATTTATGAATATGGATTAGTAGATATTATAAACTTCAAAATAACATTTCAGGTACATTGAATAGGGTGTGCTAGACTTGAATCACCATGCTCAATGTCCCACAATCACCATGCTCAATGTCCCACAATCACCATGCTCAATGTCCCACAATCACCATGCTCAATGTCCCATTTGTATCACAACATTTACACAATGAGCCTAAAAGACTCAGTAGCAACTTAGATCCTCTTAATGTAGAATTGGGTTTAGTCAGTAGAAATACTGTTTCTGTCACAAGCACCAAACATGAATCCAGCAAACACCCTTGGCCTGGAGTGAACAAGAGCAGTTCTAGTTGTGAGATTCCTCTCTGTAACTACTGGCAGTGTTAAGCAGGAGAATATCTGATCCCATTTTAATCAGCAAAACCTACATTCAGTGACAGTCCTTATTAGGAATACTGATCTCATAGGTGAATTCTACAAATGTATAGTAACAGACAATAGTAGTCCATCACATATAACTTGAGAGAAAATGCTTCTTTCAAAACGGCCATCTTTTTTTTGTGCGCGTCAATAAACTCGTCAACCCTGAAGGCGTCCAGTCTGCTGACTCCTGAAGCCAAATTTCTAACAAACTGCACCATTAGTCATTTTGTTGAGCTCCAAAACATGCTAAGCCTCATCTTCCTAGACTGTGACTACTGACAAACAGGACTGAAATGTTAAAAATGTGGGTGGGAGTATGAAAAAATACTCTGTAAATGTTCGTGTTTTGTTAGAGACAGGCTTTGGATTAGTGGTCAAACTCATGATTTGATCCTTTTGTCAAATTTCTCACAAATGTAATCAGGCAAAGTCTGCCATACATGTTTTCACATTTGCCTATTTCTGACTTTCGAGATGAAGTCAAGATAAAGGTTCCCAGTGTTTATTCCTTTCATTCTCTTCACAGCCAACTTCACTTCACCCTGCAAGTCCAGCTGTGGCACGTACCACTGTGAAGCCAGACAGGAGCGTCCTGAGGGGAAAGATTGTATGGAGATCAAGTGACTGGCCTCTGTCATTGCCTCCCCTTGTGTCCTAGAGCAAAATGGACCAACTCCCTGGCCTCTCTGACATCACAGTAAATATGTAAACAGTAAAATGCCACAGTGGGTTGTGAGGTGACAAACTCCAGACTACCCAAAGTAATTACAGAGTCTATCGATGGTAAGTGTACTTCTGTCAGAGAGGTACCAGATTTCTGTTACAATCTAAATCTAACTGACCTTGACGAGTCCTGCAGCCATGACTTTTGAAACAGTAAAGAAAACAATTCCTGGTGCCTCCAAAAACACTTGACATGAGAGTACTTGAGCCACTGATTACTTTTGTGTTGTTTTTTTTATTTTTTTTTTCACTTTTGCAGTCCGCTACGCAGTCGGTTTCTCGTGTATCCTGTAAAGTCTTGCTCACGCCTCAGGCATGCACTACACACTGTCGGCTCTTCTCATCACGGTGGCGTTTTGGATTTCAAATGCCTGAATGAAGCACAGGTGAGAGCTTCATGCAGCCTAGGTACATTTGTGCAATAGGAGATCACCTGCAATTTTAGCAGTGGTCCCCCCACCGCACGAGCCACAGTGCCATAGGTTCCTATGGTTCCTGTTGCTACTTTAATTGGTCAGGTACATCCATGCTCACTGATCGTCCTGGTTTTGACAGGGCAGGAGAAAGATCTTCTGCAATAGACACTGCAGCAACCACAACAAGCAAACAATCAATGATGTGTTCGAAAAATGTACTTACAAATTTATTTATTTTTCCTGCGCCATAGCCAAGCTGCCGCCAGCTTTCGCAAGCTTTACTTTTGTTTTGCTAATCGCTAATAGCGCTATGCTGCTTGTTGCTTTTTCTGTGTTGCTGTGACTCGCTGTTCGTCTGCAGCTGATAAAGACCATGTTTCCTGCAGCCTCGCCTCTCGCTCCCTCACTGCCGATGCCACACCAGAATTCACTTTGGATTCTGGAGATGTCGTGAACGTACCTTTATATGTTTGTATTATTCATTTTGTTCCTGGTTCCATTTCTGAACATTTCTCCCAGAAAAGGTGAGAGGCCCCATCGGACGTCCCACACAAATGTACAAATGCATATATTTCACAGCCCTTCTTATGGCCTGACTGGGCTTTAACAAAGAACATGTTTGTTTTTTGTTTGTTTGTTCTTTTAACCTTTCATACAGTGTTTTCTTGACAACACTCCCCAAAGGGCTCTTCTTGTAAAATGCCTTGCACTGAGTTATTCCAGGAACACATCTGAATGTGATGTATAATCTGATATTTTCCTCAAACATACACTTGTTGTCCTTGTGAATGTTTACTCTGGACTATAGGACTTTATAACCACAGGCTATAGGACTTTATAACCACAGGAATGGTTCTCCCTGTTGGCCAATTCAAAACAAGTGCTCCTCAAAGTTTTGACATAGGTGAACCTTCATTTGTGTGAAAGTTATTTAGAAAGTACTGTATATAGCATCTAAAATGTGTTTAACAAGCTTCAGTTTTTATTTCTCTCTCTCTCTCTCTCTCTCTCTCTCTCTCTCTCCATCTATTGGGTACCATATTGCCTCATTACAATAACTAATTAAATGAAAAGTGTAACTAATTGACTTATGGTAATAAATCGTGTGCTACCTTGAAATCACATGAAGCTCAGCTATTCATGTAACACTATGTAAATGCGTAAGTAGTCACAAACTAGAGTTAATTTAGAGATTTATAATGTATATTTCTGCCACCAATTCCCTGTAACATTTCCAGTTTCTGCTGTGCACATTTACTAGGTTAAACTATAAACCTCTGACAAAGCAGATTGTTATATTACCTTTAGCATTTTCATCACTGGTTATAGGTAATGGTCTATGTAAATATAATAGCAAAAAGCCCTACAAAAATAGGTAATAATGATAGTAAACAAATTTAATTAGGCTCTTCTTGCCTACTGCAATTGTAATTGAATTAGATGCTAGTTTTGTATATATTAGTATTCAGATGATTTGTTTTTGATGTCTGTTGGCAAAACGGTAACCACCTGGCAACAAGACTAGTTGCTGAATCTTCGTCTGCAGGCTGGTGTCTGTGGGTTTGATGTCTTATATTTCTGTTAGAGTTGTAAAAAATGTATCTTTAAATGTATCATATTGAACACACTCACTGAAATTTATCTACATGATGATTTTGGGAAATGGGGCCATGTACAGTATTATGGACTAACCAGTAAATACTTCAGAAAAAAAAAAAGATCTTTACCTTGTGTCACAATGCAGAGACCCCCCCCCCCCCTCCAACCAACCCCTGGTGATCTCCAGTAGTTTGCAGCAGAGAAGTGCATGGATGGTTTTGCTATTGTTTTCATGTTCTGTTTACGTTGCCCATGCCTTTCCTAAGGTTGTCGGCATTATCCACTGATTAGCTCACCACCTGAGGACCATTATGTATTTATGTTACTCCTTATTTAAAAGCCCCGTTTTTTTTTTCAGACCTTGTTGGTCTTTGACGACACTGGGCCTCTTTTGTTATAGTTGTGCCTTTTCAGTTCGGTTTCATTTCACCACGTTGATTAAACACTTCAGTTGGAGACCTGCATGGAGTTTCCCTTTCTTTTTCTTTGTCTGCATGTTCTTCACACATGATACATTGTCTTCTTCTGGATCTTGAGTCATTTTGTGTGGATGGTGAGCACATGTATGCACACTTTATAACTTGTTTCCTTAGAAACAAGTTAATTTCGCTGGCTTTGGAAAAAGAGTATACTATGACATTTAGATGAAAAACATAAATGAATATGATGGAAATGTTTATATATAATTCAGTTGAAACTGTTATTGAGCTCTTTTTATGATATTGAGACTACAGTTGTGGGAGTTGAACAAAACTGGTGTTACCATTGTTACATTTGCACGTCTGTTTCATTGTGTATTTTTCTCTCTCTGGGAGGAAAAAAAATTCTACAGACATTAAGAACTGGTTGGTACGCATATTGATTGTACACCTGTGTTAAGTCACCTTTAAATCTTTGAATCATCTTTATTCAATACGCACCTGTCAGCACAGTGACTCTCATCCAGAAAAGCTTTGGTTAGTGCTCCTCCTGCACTGCATAGACAGGGACTAAAAGTGAGAGTAATGCCCAGAAAATGCTTCATAAATTTTATTCAATTCCATTTTTAAGTAAATCCTTTGATGTCAAGATGTGTAATAACACTGTGTATATCTATCAAACATTTATAGTATTTTTTTCATTATTATTTTCTGGTATATTTGATTATTTTGTGATTATTACTTTGTTTTTACAGTTGTGAACTCTGTGTTTGTTGCATGGTATTTTTTCTCATCTTGTTAAGAATGAGTCCTGTTGTCTGTAGGCCATTTGTTTTAAGGCCATCTGGAGTTCAGTTTCCCAGGGGGTCTTTGGAAGCATGTGATCAGTATATGTACAGCTCATGGTCAGTACATGTTGACCTACAGAATCACTCTTAGGGAGCACGGTATACCACATGATAAGAGATTGTGAATAAGTGAACCTGAGTGTTACAAAAGGAGGGAAATATTGGTATATGATGGAAGTGAGCTACATGTGTTTGTAACCATCTCTCTGCTGGTGAGACTAGAAATCAACATATTCTCATTCGTAAGGCAAACTCAATTTATTTGATGGAAGAAGTCGAACAGCACTGCTTAGCAGCTGCCGAACAGAAGATTCCAGAGCTTTAGTCACAGCAGCTCCATCAGCATTAGCTGTCTAGACATAGTGTCTGATCTAAAGGGTATTCAGCTTGTCCATCAATGTCAGTGTTCAGCAGTGCTGGGGGTAGGACATGTGGGTGCTCTCTTGGGGACCAGCAACACTCTAATAGTAGTGCTAATGGAGAAGGTCAGTGTGATAACATTTCCAAAGATAACAGTCCACAAAAGGAAAACATGCCCATCTCAACCATCAAGGTGGTTAGACACCCAACGATGAGCAGTCCGCTATTAGGCACCTACTATGAGTAATGCTTTTCAAGCAGGCATTGGACAGTTTACTATGAAAGAACCATTTAATCCATTGCAGAAACGTGTTATCTTTAGGATGTGTGCTTATCAGCTTGAGTTCAGAGATGATTGGCAAATTGTAATCACGTTAATTCTGACTGAACTGATACTTAAACTGATTGGCATGGAAGGTTACCTGAATTGTTGAACTTGGGTGCAATTCTGCATGCTGTTTGCCAGAATGAACCACTCAGTGAGATCTTAGATAAACTGAAGCAAAGCCTTCTTGTCCTTTGAGGTCATAGCCCTGTTAGATGAGAGATCATTCTAGATCGGAAACAGAGTAATGGGCAAAGCGTTTGACTCATATGCAGAAAATATGTTTCGGCTGTTTTACAGATGTTCTGGTTCTGATGAACCCGTGTGCAATAACACAATTTCCCTTCAAATGGTATTGAACAATACCAGCCCACACATTTAGTGTCCTCTCATTTGAGTCCAGCAGAGACATTTTTTGAGGGTGCTGTAAACTGGATGTCTGGTATGGAAAGCAATATAAAAAGCCTGATGCTATATCTGCAGTACAATGTCAAACAACTGTTTCCTCATCTCAGGGTATGCGAAGTGAATCATGGCTTTGTAAATTAGGGACGTTTTGTGCTTTTTGCCATAAAACTGGGCTCAGAAAAGTTCGTCTTTATCCAAATGTTGTAGCCCATCTTATTTCATATTGTTCTGAAATTATGTAGCCCGAACATGTCATGTAAACCTAATAGTTCTTCAGTCAGGTCCTAAGTCTAATGCTCCTGTAGCATTAAGCAGAAAAACAACTTACGACTGCTTATAATTGCTTTATGAATTCCTATGTTGCCGTAAATGAATTCCTACCATTAAGTTTATTTAATCTCATTTGCACATGTTAAATGTATTGGTTGTGCTTTGCCTAATGTATGCTTAAGTCCAGTCAAATATTTAGATTTCTATCATAAGCCAATCAGTTGAATCAACAGTTTACGGCAGTAGATGTAGACATAATTGTTTTTCAAGCAAACACGAGACATAAATTGATTATGTACTACGTGTGTATCTAGACTAATGCTGTTACAGCTGTCACAATATGCCAGTTGTGTGCCAGTGTATAATTTAACGAGGATGTAAATGTTGTCCACAACCAGAAATCTGGTGTCTGATGTTCAAACTGCAGTTAAACAGATCTTGAGGTAATTGTTCAAATTCTTAAAGACGTATACGTTAACTATGTTGAATGTTTCGCGTGTAACACGAGCCAAGCCACACTCGGGAGGAAAAGTAATCTCTGAATATTAACCAATTAAAAAATTCTCTCAACAGCATTCAGGTAGCACCACATATACTGAACGTATGTCAAATTATAGACTTATCTAATATAATACAACACGTATACCATATAGTTGCTGTTTTCTATGCACCTGTATTACATGCTGAGTATTTACATGCTCAGCGTAAATCCCTTCTAAAGGACTGTATATAAAATAATCTGGATTATTTTACACTTGACAAGGACACACGAGATACTATTTGAAAGCGGTTCTATACACTGTTCCTCCATGATGTTTCTTGATACCCCTAAAACGAGAGGATTATCCTTTTAAAACAAAAGGGAGGAATTTTCTTTCTTTTGATGCATAAACATTTTTGCTCAATGAACAAACCACTGCTCAAAAGTGAAGTAACTGTGGAGAGCATTTCTGGTGTGTTCATACTAATCTAGTCCATATACAGCAGCTAAAGAAGGCCCAGAGCTCTTTGTGATGCAAGTACACTGATGAAAACCCTTTCATTCTGGGAAATGTGAGGAACCTCAAACAGCACTTAGTGTGGAGCCACAAATGAGACAGTTGGTCAATACAGTATTATATAATATAACTTTTCTCATAAGGCTTTATGACATTGACCTTATCAATAATGTTAAGAATATGTAAAATATATTGCTGTCACAGTCTGGGCACTCACACACACACACACACACACACACACACACACACACACATCCTTCTTTCTTATTTGTTCCATCTCACTATATAAAGTCCATATTTGCTCTCCTCCAGTGCTACGTTTTACTCATCTACGACACCTCCTGCTGCTTCACCACGTCTCAAGCGCTTCAAGTTGTTTCCATCGGCTGATTTAATTGCTGTTTTGCATTAACCAGCTCGCCGCTGTGCTTTTATTTCCTTTTCTCCCTATTATGGAAAATAAAGAAACGCCACATCCACACTCGCGTCTCGTTCACTCCCTCCTGACATCACATATCCAAACTCGCGTCTCGTTCACTCCCTCCTGACATCACATATCCAAACTCGCGTCTCGTTCGCTCCCTCCTGACATCACATATCCACACTCGCGTCTCGTTCGCTCCTTCCTGACATCACATATCCACACTCGCATCTCATTCACTCCCTCCTGACATCACATATCCACACTCGCGTCTCGTTCGCTCCCTCCTGACATCATATATCCACACTCGCATCTTATTCGTTCCCTCCTGATGTCACAAATTCATTATGTTTCTTATAACATTGTTAATTATTCTTACGTATAACATATGTGTTTTATTACAAATGTTTTTGTTTATATAAAGTTATGGAGGACAGTGTTTATGTCATATGCTATATGACAATGTGTGTACAATACATAATCCTTAAAATGTAAACACTTATAAAGCATTATGAATTGATAGAATGTGTTATGTAAAATTCTTTAGGAAATTAACATTATTTTCAAAAATGAGTGAAACTCCTTTTTTCTGTAAATAATGATTTCTGTATTTTTCGCATTCTTGACCAACAGGTAGGAAACACTTGTAAAAAAAGTTGGATTTGTGAAGAAAAAGCAACATCAGAGTACTGATATTTAGAAATGTCAGACAAATGGATGTCTGATAAAGTAAAACAAATAGAAATGAACTTGCTGGAAAAGGAACATGGTTATTTTCCTCCTCCACACAGAGAGGAACATGCTATGAGAGCAATGTTGTTAGAGAATTTCTGATGTTGGCAAGACACACTGTCTGCATAAACAAACTATTCTGGAGCCAGACTTGATGCTCAACAAACTACAAATGTAAACTTCTGAACCTTACTTAAGGTCACTGGAATTTTGAGTGGAACCATGTTCTACGACAGATGAAACCAAAAGAGAGATATTTCATTACAAAGCTCTGAGGTGGGTCCAACCTAAACATCGACATACACACAGTACACGGACTGTGAACTGTGTGTATGTGATACTGTAGGAGTGGTTTTGCTTCCAAAGTCTGAGAACCTTTAGATTCAGACAAGAACCAGAGGAATGTCCTGGCAAGTGTCTAAAATTAAATCATCTCTGGAGAGAAGGGCAAGCATGTTTTTTTTCTAACATGCTCCTCAGATACTCTAAGCCACTAACATGAAAACCGTTGGTGTGTGTGTGTGTGTGCTTGTATATGTACAGGAAGGCCGCTGTGAAACACACAACTGGCAGGAACCAATAACTATAAAGGATCTGGAGATACTGTCCATGACGGAGCAGATGGTAACAGATGTCTCCCCCTGCTTCATTAAACGTAGGCAAGGAGGCAGTGCTACTGGCAAGGAAGGGAGTGTGAAGTATTAAACTCACTGGAGCTGGTAACTGGCCCTGGCATTTTAAATGTTTTTTTTTTAAATGATTATTTCCTTCTAGGCCATTGTGATGATATTCTCTCAAGATGCTGAGTACAGAAAACATTTCACTGCATACACAACTACACCTTCATCAGCATTTACCCACACTTGTCTTTCATTTACTGGGAAAATTCAGGCCAGGCAATTAGAACAATCCATGAATCCATCATTTGTCTGACACTGCATCTCTGATAGAGTTATATTGCTGACTGTTTTATTAAAACTTGATTTCTTATGACTGTTTTTTTTTTCCAAATTGAACTGTCATGACTGAGATTCCAGCGTGACTGATCTCAACCTCAGATCAAAGCCGGTCACGTTAAAACTCGGTGACGTTTCACTGATCGTGAAGATAAAATGTTGATGGAAAATGCCAGTGCTAACACATGTAATATATTTGATACCTTTAAGGAATGATTTTGCTTCACAGAACTGACACTCATGTTACCAAAGAGAAGGACATGCCTCTATCTAAACACTTTATTTATTGTTGTGTCTGTTTTTTTTCTACTGTGCAAATATTCTTGCTGAACTGAGTTTGCCTCTCATTGTAAAAGAGGGTGACTTGCAAACAATGAACCGAACATCCATGAAATTCCAACAACACTTACTGGCTTTGTGGAATTCACCCTTCATCTTTCTTTCTTGGGCAATAATCTAGAGACATGTGACTGAGAAATTCCTTAATGTTCCTGTTTTGATTGCATATTCCAGAATACATTATATCACAGTAATAACTTGCACACTTCCGTAAAATTAAGTGACCTAAAACTCTTTATGCATCTGTGATACTGATTGGAGATATTGCCATTAATGAACCAGTATATGGCTGGACACATTTTCTTAAAACTTTGTACTAGTTCTGTAACCTCTGCCTCCTGTAACTCTACACAACTGTTAGACTGCACTTATTGGCACATCATTTGGAACAGCTCAAATGCATTCAATAATACTGTAGACTCATGAATATGTGTAATGACATTAAATTTGAATCGAATTAAACTGAATCAAATTGATTATGGCATGTGTTTTATTAATGACTTAGTCCACAAATACTGGAATTCCCGGATAACTTCCTGTCAGAGTACAAACTGAAGTGAAGAGAACCTTTATTCAACCCTTTGAAAGGGTGATTTGTTGCTGCACTTTGCCACATGCAAACAACAATAAAACTTATACGTATAATATAAACATAACTGGCACAAAATACAATAAATATATACACAAACATAAGGGCACAAAAGGATCAGTTGTCATCACCCATTCCTCCTAATGCATCAGCTTTACATTGGAGAAATCAGTAGAAGACTTGCTGAAGGGTTTTAACGAACACCTTCAGACCATCAGAATTAAGGATTTATCCTTTGCAGTAGTGAGGCATCTTAATTTAAATGTCTATTTGCATTGGCAGTTGTTGCTATGGCAGCAGTGAAATGAGAAAACTCTTGGAACTTTAGAACCGCATAGAATGAACGTTAAACCTTAACATTTTCTAATAAATTGGTTCCTCCTTCTACAAATTCAGAAATCATTTCCTTGCACAGCAGAGAACAGACCTCTGTCTGAAACATCCTGTCTTCCTTGGAAACCTTGTGTACTACACTACATTTTAAATATCTCACAATATCTCACAAATAGTATATCACCTTTTAAATGCTACAGTACTTACAGTACACACAAACACTTCATATATATATTATGTTTTAAATTAATATATAATATTTTTAAATGAATACGAATGATTAAATCTATATAAAACACACAAACATTACATAATAGGTCCAGTTGATTACTTGTCCATTTCTATATTCTGTCCATTGGGAAGCTGATGGATTCAGGCACAAAAGATGCTCCCGGCCTTACTGATGCACATTTGGGACATTTTGCTCACGGCGACCATGTGGCAGCGATTCATTAAGAGCAGCGCAGAGCAGCAGCCAGGTCGGCCGTAACAGAAGCTTCTCTTCCAGAGGCTTAGGGGCGTATGAAAAGCAGAAAAAGCTCAGAGCGGTGGTGGGGGTGGAGGGGTGGGGGTGATTTTGGAATGTGGATGTGGACTCTGCACTATGAACACATTTTTTTTGTGTGTTGGTTTTGATGGATACAGCCGCGAGGTGAATAAAGAAGCGACGATGCTCTCAATAAAGGGCCTGTAAAAAATAGACAAAATGGAACAGAAAAAAGAATTTCATAAAGAAAGAAAGAAAGAAAGAAAGAAACACACTGTTAACTCACACCTAAAGCTTTAATGAAATATCCTGAACAAATAACCAACAAATAACCTCACGGTAAAACAGACTGAAACCTTTAGGGTTAATAAAATATACGATAATAAAAGATTATACACTGAAAAGTTATTAAAGATATCCATTAGCATGTGTTATGTTGTGCATTATACACTTTGGATAAAATCTTGGGGTGAAGCTTAAAAACTGGCATATTCTTGTGGGGGTTTTGTTGTTGTTGTTTGTTTTGTTTTGTTTTTTGTCAATGTGGCCAGCAGGTGTCAGCATAGTGTTTTGTGCGCAAATGAAAAACCTCTTGCTTCCTGGTTCATCAGCCAGTTTACTTGGACAGAGTGCATGGGGTGTGCACACTGCTAGAACACACACGCACGCATACACGCGCACACACTCCACTCACACACACACACACACACTAAACTTAATGTATGCATCTCCTGGCCAGCTTTAGCAACTATAGGCAAGAACAATGATCACTGGTTTTATCTGGCTGCATAGCTGTTGTAATTAATCCATAGGCTGATTAACAGTGGTAGTGAAGAATGTCCTTACAGACAACCATCATAAACATCGTCGTAAACAATGCTTTAGTTTCTCACTTTATCGGCCATTAGAGAAACAGGAAAAGAGGTTAAGTGTCAACATGAAGCCATGCAACACGAAGGCAGTGTGTGGTTTTTGATCACTCATCTAAAGTGATCTTTACAACTTTCACTATCAGCTGCACAGGCTTGCTGTCTTGTTGTGGATCTGGATGTCTGTACAGTACAAGCATCCCATTACAACAGATGTAGTTGCTGGAGTTAAGCACTCACAATGGGTGGTGTTTGCCAGAAGGACCCGCCCAGGGGGTTCCTGTCTTCCGCCTGGCTCACCTGCAGATAGGCAGGTGGTCATTAGCTCGTAATCCCGCACCATGGCAACTGCCAGCGTAGATGACTGCATCCTAGTTTGGACTTCAAATGTCATTTTTTCTGCTACATTTCCCAGGCCCCTGACGAACGGGTCTGTGCATCAATTTAGACATCAGCCCCTGACATTTAGCACGTGTTCTGCAACCCTGCTTCACTCCTCTCGTATCTGCCCCCCTGCCTCCTCGAGCCCACCAGGGAGCAGCAGATAATCACAGGAGATCTAATCACTGGAAATAGAGAAGGAGAAAAAGAAAAGAAGAAATGGAGGTGTGTGTGTGTGTGTGTGTGTGTGTGTGTGTGTGTGTGTGCGTGTGCGCACATTTCTCTGTTTTCATAAAACTATCCAGAACCATGATGCAAGTAATCATTCAATTCAGTTTTTTTTATTAACTAAATATTGTAATGTTACATAATTTGCATGAGCAGGATACACATTTAACCTGACATCAGATTATTATATGGAATCCCAGCGCTAAATTATTCTTTATGCAAAATTTTTCTTTATGCTAAATTAACAGTAGTAACACAAGAACCAGTCTCAAAAGGGCCAGACCATTCCTTAATATCCCATAGTACCAAAGGACTGGTGCAATGAATTACGCAGGTGCTAGGGGGTGCATGTGGGTCCTTAGTGAATTATATATTAAGAAAAGGACATGATTTGTCAAGGAGAACATTTACAAACACCTTTGTGCAATGTTCCTTAGGTTGCATTCTTTCTAGGCTCTCAAGAGAATTTTCTCTTTTACCTAATATTAAAACTGGACAGAATTCTCTCAGCTGGGTTCTCTCGGCTTTAAAAATTTTCTTGGTAATACTTCAAACACTTTTCAACAAGTGCCAAGTTTTTAGCCAAGCTAGGGTAACCTAACCTAGATAAGGCCAATCAATCACATCTTATGATGCGACCAGTTCCTGCTTGACTAATTAAGACAAACTGGTAATATTTGCATTACTTCCTGATTTAGAGGTCAGTGTAAGTGTATCTACAGGTAGAACTAATGCTGTGTGTGTGTGTGTGTGTGTGTGTGTGTGTGTGTTATCCTTTCTCAGACAGGGAATACAAAACTACTGCAGAAACATTTCTAAGATGGACACCATCAGGAAGAAATGTGGGTCTACTAGCAAGCCTTTGTTTTTTTCAAAAAGTTTGTCATTTCTTTTTCTTTTTTTAAGCAGGAAAGCAAATGAGGGATGTTTGTGAGTGGACTGGCAAAGTTTACCTTCTTATCTGTGAGTGTCTCAAGCTTATAATTTACTGGACCTTCCTTAACACAGAAGACATAATGATCATTGTTAAATGTACATATGTAACACCACACATGTAACACTGGGGACAGAGGAGGTAACGGTTACCGTTGCTACCTCTGTTTATTTGTATTTAATAAACATGACACACGTTTCTGAGATCGGGGGGGGGGGGGGGGGGGGGGGGGGGGGGGGGGGGGGGGGGGGGGGGGGGGGGGGGGGGGGGGGGGGGG
>JAOYMR010000013.1:3748480-3787465 GCA_025802075.1 Tenebrosternarchus preto | reverse complement strand
CTCATCAAAACTCAAAATAATTTGGCAAGAATCATACACATGGGAAACTATAAATACATATATGGACTACCCTCAGATGACCCCAGCACAACAGTAGGTCACATTACCCTATATAGCAGCGCAGGTTTATGGTGTTTGGGATTCTGTCCTGGTTCTCTCATACAATACAGGTATACGATGTCACTGAAGTGCACTGAGGAAGTCGGAAACCTCTTGACCGACTGGCAAACTCTGGAAGGATAGCAACATGTGTAGTTTCATGAGCCTGTCCCACTGTATCAGTCTGTCTCACTGAGCCTGTCCTACTGAATCAGTCTGTCTCACTGAGCCTGTCCCACTGAATCAGTCTGTCTCACTGAGCCTGTCCCGCTGACTAGCATATTCAATCCAGTTAGCATTTGCCTCACATTTGGAGGAAAGTCAAGTCAGGAAAGTCCATTTAAACAGAGTCAGGAATGTCCAAGTAAGCAGAGTCAGGAATGTCCATGTAAACAGGGTGGCCACAACAGAGAACTGGACTTACAGTACTGTACAGTAACCAGAAGAACTGGATTTGCAGTACTGTACAGTAACCTACAGAAAGACACCCTTTCTCCTGTTTTTGAAAAAGTGAAAAACATTTTACTTTAGCTTTTCCATTCCTTATCTAAATAATATTTAAAATATCCTCTGAAATATCTCAATTAACAATTTCAGATGAATATGAGAACATAATCTGAAAAAAGAGTTATGTGAAAAAGGAGATGTGAACACATTTTAATTATTGATTGATGTTTTCTTCAAGCTTGTACCCCTTTCAGTCTAGCAGACACTGCAATGCATCTCCTGGAGTCCCACTAACCATGTAGGTTGGTTCTCTTCCAATGTTTCATGGAGATGAAGGAGCCTGTAGTGATTTGCTTGAGGATGAACCCATGAAAGGCAAAAAGGTGAACTCACCGATTCTCTGAGATGTAAACTGCACCTCCCGGTTTGGAGAAGATATCCTTGGGCAGCCTTAATTGGTGGAAGACATGATTTTACAGCAACTACAGAAATTTGGGGAGAGCTGGTAAAGGACCAAAATGGACCATCTTTGAGAAGTGGTCAATGACAGAGAGGATGGTTGTGTTACCTCCAGATGCCCCGCTAATGGTGATGAAGTTTAGTGAAATGTAGAACTACAGCCTCTATGGAGTGAGGCAGTGCGTTTTGCTCTGTGTGCACACTGTCCAGGTTTCCACATGCTTTTTCCATTGCATGGAAGGGAGATGAACCACCTGACTGAAGGTATTGGAGGTTCTTGTGGTTCATCACAATAATGAACAGATGCTGAGCACACTATACATTATAGCTACTCTCTTCTGGGGATAGTTTCTTGAATTAATATACCAATGGCTTGAGTTTGAGACTTGTCCCAGAGCACTGAAGCTGGTCCATTTCTACTCTTCTACTACATCAGATGCATCCACCTCAGTGCTGACTAGCCTTGAGGGATTGGGATGTAGCAGAAGAGGACAGTGTTGAAGGCCTTTTTGAGATCAGCAAATGTGCTCATGCCAGTGGGTTTTGTTTCCCCTGTATAAACCGCCAGTAGAAATGTGCAAATCCCAGGAAGTAATCCCATGCAAGTCACCCGGTTTGGGTCTGGGCCACTGGATCACTGCCTGCACCGTATTTCTGATGATGTAACCTAAGAAGCTAATCTTGCTTAAGTGAAACTTGCATTTCCCTACTTTAACTGGATAGCAAAGTCTTCGCTCCTGTGAAGGTAGTTGTTGGGTGGCCTTATTTGGACAGAAGACATTAGCCAGGTCACAGTAGGTGACTGGAACCTTGATGCTGAAGTAAGCATCAGGTCTTTCTGTGGAGGTGGACCAGAGGGGCAGGGCTATGGCCTTGAGGCAGTGAGCCTGACAAAATGGGTAGTCAGGCCAGGAGATAAATGGATTGTGAGAACGTAACCAGAGGAGCTGGTGCAATAGGGTGTGAAAGGGAGTTAGTAACGGGAAAGATAATGTGTTCTGTGTGTAGGGCACTGGTCTACAAGTTAATAAGAGGGTCTGGTGTGTGATGAAACCCTTTCTCACAGGGGTGGTGTTCACTTTATGACCATGGGACAGTAGGGTCCAAGAGCTCACGATCTGCTGGCAGTTTGAAAACTCATGACCCATGTCTCCACAGTAGAAGCAGAGGTGCAGCTGTGTACATCTCTTCTCCTCCTTGGACACGTGGATGCTGTCCAATAGCATGGGCTCACCCTGGCACCCGGATAGTAAAACTGAAACTCAGAAGTGGTTGAGTATGCTGAGTTATAAGTCTTAACTGTGGGACTCACAGAGAGAGCCTCCACACAGCTTACCAGTCTCTCCATGCTGCCTCAGATGTGCTGGACTTTGAGTCCCCGTTCAGCCCAGCACTTGTTGCTGTTGACTGATGGTAACATCCTCCAAGCTAACAGCCTTCTTCACTGATGCATCACTTGCTGTGCTCTGCTCTTCTGGCACCTGTATTCAGTGACAGTACGGTGACAGACGAGCTCGAGTGCAGATGTAAAGCAGGTTTATTGTTTATTAATACACAAAGAAAAAACAACCAGGCAACACAAAGTAATTCTCAGAAGAGACGAGAGCTAAACCAGAGCATGACAGTTGCCATGAACAACTGATATAATGTATACTAAATAAATAAATAAAGGATTTGATGTATATCTTCATCTGATTCTTTCATTGTGTCTTGCTTTGTGAGCTCTTTGTCTCTGTTCTCCATGTTCACTTGAAGATACGTACTGGATAGAGACTACAAAGGACTTGTGAAAGTTGCTCTGGACAACTGCGCCTGCCAAGTTCTGTAAATGTAAATGTTCCAGAACAATCTGTGTTTTTTTTATACTGTTGGATTGGCTGAAAGAAGAAATCGGCAGTTTGCCTTTGATCAGGTAAACACTTTTATAGTTCATTAGCACTTTGAGCATTACAAAATGAGCACAAATAGAAGAAGTGTCCTCACAACGTTCATCTGCTTCACACGCTGAGAAACACGTGGAGTCATTTGCAACATGAGCAAACATGAATCACAAATTGACTCGAAGCAAGAATGCGTGTACATTTCAGCAGAACTTATTTATTGTTGAGGGATATTAGTGTAGCGATACAATCACCGGGTGTGCAAACTTATTCCGCTTTGATCCTGTTCTTGGACGCACAGATCCCTGTGTTAACAGGCAAAGGCATTAACTGTGACTGTGCTTTGATCCTGTTCTTGGACGCACAGATCCCTGTGTTAACAGGCAAATGCATTAACTGTCGGTACCTCAATGCTTTGCTCACACACTTCTGAAGGCATGAGGAACTCTGAACTCTGAAAATTTTTAAAAGTTAATTTAAAAAGTTAAGACTGCAGGTTATGAGTGAACAAGAAGAAAACTGAAATGCATCACTACATACACAGAATTCAGAGAGAGAGAGAGAGAGAGAGAGAGAGAGAGAGAGAGAGAGAAACTGTATATTAGCATGCTAAAGCTACACTGGAAAACTCCCACAAGTATTAAGAAATTTAATCAGCCTCTTAAAAATCTTAGGCTTGGGACATTTATTATAAATGAGGTCAAAGACTAATGTTTGATGGATCCTTGTAGGAGGTTTTGTATTAATAATAATCAAGGTTCATGCCCTGAACCCAGCACGGTTAAGCAGGTAATTACATGCTTCTATCTGTACCTCATTCATCACACTTTTCAAAGTTAATACAAGGAATGTAAATTCATCTCTGTGCTGGGTAACACGTAAATAGCACAGTTCTGCCACCTGCCCTCCAGGGTTTCTTCTGGTTATTCAAGAGGTTGCTCTGATAGGGCAATGCAATGCCCTCTGAAAGTGTTTTCTGAAAGAGATGGATGCACACTCCCTCTGTATAAAAATGTTTGTTTTTTTTTTCTTCCATGAGATTGAGAACATCATGAAGCTGCGAAAATGGCCTAATTTGTACACGGTGCACCACATTATCTGGTATTTCCAAACACTAAAGCATTTTAATCAGAGTTAAAGATCAGATTTGTGAATTCACTCAGGACACGCATTACAAAATAGAAAGTTCATGGTAACATAAAACCATGTAAGCAAGCATGCATTCTTTTGGATTCAAACACCAATTTATTATAAATTAGGTACAGTTTTCTTTACGCATTTCAACTTTCTTTCTTTACAATAAATTCTACATCCTTTATAACTTTGCTGAGTAAATCTGCTGTAAAGCACAACCCTCACACCTCTGCATAGATGTGGGTTACTGTCGACAGTAGAGTTTTTCATTATAACTGTGAGCTTTCCTTCTTTTTCCTTGTTTTGTTCCAGTTAGATTTTTTTTTTTTTTTTTGCTTTCTTCCTTGAACCAAATGTGCTTTACTGAGTCATGATTGGTCCTTTGCTTTTCTCTACCACTGCCAGGATGTAAGTCTCAGTAGGAGAAACTGCGTGTACAGCAGGAGGTACATCTAGACCTTCACTGAATGTCATGCAAATGCTGAGAGTGAATTGCTGTCAGAAAACAAACTTTCCGGAAAGTTCTGCAGGTGTGGATGATAGAATGATACAGGTGGCAACTATTACAGAGCTACTTTGAAAGACATAGAAAAGGAAAGGACAGAAGTGACTTGTTAAATTTGTCAGAGTTTTTGGCTATTTTGTCTGTAATTATTATGGTGAGCTGGCATATTACTGTATATAGGAGCTGCATAATGCTTAATCCATGTGGTGACCGGCTATCATTAAGATAAAAAAAAAGCTTCTGTCTTCTATTTAAATGTATGCAGTGCTAAAACTAAAATGGAGATCAACTTAGATATGTTGTTTGTGTAAGCTTGACCACATGCATCAGTTTTTCAAAAGCCATTAAAAACTTGCATAACATTATGCTGCATTTTGTATCTAGTAGTGAATGTTTCATTATTTGCTGAACCTCCAGGATATCCAGGAAGTGATGGATGGTCATCACCATTACTGTCATCATTGAAATCTCATACATAGTCCATTTCC
Source organism: Tenebrosternarchus preto (assembly GCA_025802075.1). NCBI lineage: Eukaryota > Metazoa > Chordata > Actinopteri > Gymnotiformes > Apteronotidae > Tenebrosternarchus > Tenebrosternarchus preto. Next base: position 3,782,453 of record JAOYMR010000013.1, on the reverse strand, counting down.
CCCTTACGCTTTCCTGCCTTAGTGCCGAGCATCTACAAAACACACGCGGTAGCCAAGAAACAGCTTTCCCTAGGAGCAGGGCCAGGAACAGACAGCGGTCTCATCTCAGCCTCTTCCCCATGTCCTGAGGCACACTCCGAATCCTGCAAATGAAATTATTAATCCGATTCCCTTGGACTCAAAGCTCGGAAGATTCATTGGAGGCCCGCAAACCGCGTTTTTTTGTCGTTTTCCTTCACCACGAGGTCATACAACAAATTAGGCAGCAGTCTGGAATCACATACTGCTCTATCGCTCTCTCTCTCTCTCTCTGTCCCCACAAATACTTTGTTGTTTACCATCTTTGCTGTTTTCTTTCCTTACCCTAGCTTCACTAGCATGGCATGAAGACTTCCTGCCAGAAGAGATAATGTAACAAAAACAGACCGATAGTATCATGATGGGGTGGTCTCTACACTCCCCTGGAAACCCATGATCAATACCTAGTCAGATTAAATAAGACATGATATGTGTGTGTGTGTGTGTGGCTTTTATATATATATATAAAATCCAACATGTATTTGATGACTTGCATTTGATTTCACCTCTTTGTCTTGAATGGACCTGTGTGAATATTGGACATGACAGTAAACCACCAAGTGCCACAGAAAGGTTTTAGTCTTAGTCTGTTTGGGTCACTTTCAAATATTTTATTTCCATTTGTTAAAATTAGTATAAAGAAGTATGTTAATTATATTGTTTAATATGTGGCCACAGTTGTGAACTAGGAACATACACAAACACCATAAGCAAAGCAAAAATGTGCAAATAATCACATGCAATAATGTAAATAGCATTGCAGTGTTAGCACCATGCAGTGTTAGCACATATCAGCACATGCATACTGATGTTCTGACATCTTGTTGATAAGGGACATCAAGGTCGTGGAGCAGTTCCAGTCAGAACCTACAGTACTGAGTAACGCCAGCCTCTTCAGTGAAGGTCAGAACTCTGATCTCTGATCTCATCCAGCTGCTAGGAGATGCGACAGTGATCCAGTATATAGCTCCATATGGTGGAGATGTTTTCACGGAACGATAGGCAAGACTTACAGAGCTTAAATCTATAATGGATGGGTCTTTTTGCCTTTGAACTGTTTGTCTCCTTGGTAACAATAATAGAGGCTCATACTTTCATCAAGAGATGGCCGTTCGCTGAGTGGTTCAGATTCAGCAGAAATTCTGGAGTTCTGTGAAAGCTGGTCTGAGTTTGTAGAAGGTCATTTCATGAAAGCCATTTCTCCATATTACATGTAGTTATATTTTGGATATAATTGCCTTGTGAACAACAGTATGTTATTCTTCATAGGACTGTGTTGCAGGGTTGACCTAAAATAGGATGTCCTAAACATATGGATCTTATTTATGTCAAAACTGAATGGCTTCCCATTTATTTTGAACAAATATAGATTAGACATGTCAATGGTAATTTGTGCCGAGGCTGGAGAGTTTCAGGAAGGCAGCAGAATCATGTTTGATCTATTCCTGACACTGCAGCGCTGTTGGCACATTCAGGACTAGAGACACGAACAGAGAGTTTCCTGCCCACAGGAGGTTTGGCTTTTTCATCTGTTATATCTGTTATTATTCTTCTCTGTCTGAACCACACCCACATGTTCGGAAGGTATCACAGCTGCCGTTGAGATGGGTGCCTTACCTCCTGGACCAGTCCAGGTGGTGGCGTTCTCCATCTTGGCTCTAATCCAGATCAGGTGGTTATGTTTTACATTTACTTCTTTCTACTCCACACCAGATGTTGCTTCATTCCAAGTGTTCTGGGAGGCAGGTGGACAGAATCACCACCGTAATCCATGTCAAATCCATAATCCTCATGATCACCTCCTCAAGAAGATTTCAGGTTATTTAGCAGCCCGAGGCTTAATGTCCAATACTAGTCCTTTAGTCTGTAAAATTCAGTGTGTGGCTTTGCTCCCTTCTGTTATGTTGACACTCACTGTGACCAAGTGTTTAACTGCACAATGAATGTCTTAAAGAATATGGGAGGTTATCAAGTCGTCATTACCAGGCATGAGGTCGCATGACTGCTGCTTGACCAATCATTAGAAAGTTATCTAAAATGTTATCACTATTATTATTACTACTACTTCTACTACTACTATTAATAATAATAATAATAATAATAATAATAATAATAGAATTTTACTACTTGAATGTATATTATGTAAATAATACACTAAGCTGCCGAAATCTAACTTACTGTTTAAAATGATCAATGCGATGCAAATTATGACCAATGGGTTTAAATATGTTTTCAGTGTCACAGCCAGCCCACAGTATTGATGTCCATTCATCATAACATAACAAATACAATAGGGCCTTTTATAAAGTTCTCAAAGACAAAGAGGAACATGTCCAGGAGGTTTGCAGTATTAATTATTTTACCTTACATAGCGCCTTTAATTTTTTCCAGAGCCGCTGTGTATTTTTTCAACAGGCGCTTTGAACACACCCCCGTCGTCGTAGAGCACAGAACTCCCATGCTGGGTTCGTGACTGCGCAAACCAAGTGCACCGTGGGTAATTGAAACCGCAGCTGAAGCAGTGCGCTTGCTCTCCCCAGCGTAACACTCAGAGGTTGTTGACATTGGTGCTCTTTGGTGAACTGCTGCATGCACGTGGCTAGTGTGTGTGTGTGTGTGTGTGTGTGTGTGTGTGTGTATGCCTGTTGCGCTTTGGAAATCACAACAGGATCGTTAGCTTGGACAAGTTAGTGCAGATGTCAAATTCTCAAAAAGCGGTTTATGTTAATCAAATCCACTCGAATGGCCGTCTTCCTTTTCCGTACGTGTTGTGTTTTTAGAGCAGGCCGCTGTGCCTCTGGTTCTCTTGGAGTGTGTGGACAGGTACCACTGCTTAAAGAAAAAGTACTTAACAGTCCCCAGCCTAATTACTTAGCTTCAGTTGTTCTCCTTCACACCTCTCTTTTCATCTTACATACATACTATTATGCACTTGAAATAAATTGCTTCTCAGCATCGTATTTTGTAGAACAATATAACAACAACAACAACAACAACAATAATAATAAAGACAGGGTTTTCATCCAAAGAAAATACATCTACTATCAGTGTGTTGTAAATCAGATAAAAATAGCCTTCAATAAGGTTCAAGTTTATTAGAAACTAAATCAGGATGAAAGTTATATCTCAGGTTCATTATTTCCCATATTGCTGCACTGAATGGAGTTTTATACACTGGATTTAACATGTTAGCAACTGCCATATGCTTTCATAGAGTGAGAATAGAACACTGATGAAAAGCCTTGTATCTGACAATCTCTGACAGCTTGACGGACAGCTTTCAGTAGCTGGAGATATTGTGCCAAACCCATAATTTAGTTTTCATCTGATATCCAGGAAGGAGACGTAAGATCACCCCGGTGGAACAGCACTGAATTTTGGGCAATAATGTTTTTCAGAACTGCACTTTCTTACGTGTTTCCTGGCTGGGCTGTAAACTATGACCTCAGACTTAGGAGGATTGAAACAAGAATCGTGTAAACGTCCCTCCAGACCATTTTTGTCACAGCTCAAGACCAAGAGCTGAACATAAGCTATTGCTATTATAATGACCTTGAATGCCCTCCGTGTTAGAGCCTGAGGATGTGTGTGCATGTGTAAGACAGAGACAGACAGACACAGAGAGAGACAGTGCGGCACATCAGAGACAGACAGACACAGAGAGAGAGAGACAGTGCAGCACATCAGAGACAGACAGACACTGAGAGAGACAATAAAGTACACGAGTGTCCAAGTAATTAAAGGTGCACTCAGTTTTTCTTTTCACCAGGAGCATGCAAAAGAATAAGAAATGTAAAAGTGTCACAATATGAACTGAAAAGTTTAGAAACAGCTTTTCCAATAGTTTTGCTCTCTTGAAAGTGAAAGTGCTGGCTGCAGGTTGTTATAAGACGTTTATAAGAAGTGATTGTGTTGTACATACCACAGTACAAACACGCCACAGTACAAACACACCACAGTACAAATATACTTCACAACAAATCAACTGAACACTTTCCTCCAGACGTGTCGATGGCTCACACAACCAGCAAAACCAGTTACCACTGTCTACTGGAAATGGACATGGCATAAAGCTAAATCGAAATTCTATAAAATAACAATATAAATGAGAGAGAACATGCTTCTCAATAATCCATCCATCCATCCATCTTCCACTGCTTATCCAGGTTTGGGTTGTTTGGGCAGCTGCCTACGCAAAGTGTCATGCTGCCCAAGCCAAGAAACTCCAAATCCCAGCATGCCATGCTCAGCTCCATTTCACCTCATCACTGAGCACACCTGTTCCCTGTTTAGACACCTCTTTATATACTACTTACCTTCCTCCTCTTTCTTGCGAAGTACTGCCTTAACCTCTATGTGAAGCACACCGAGCCGTTATCTACTCCTACTGTGATACCTTGTCTTTTCTCTTTTGTGTCTATCCCTTTGGATTTGGTGGCCTGGTTCCTCTGCCTTCATGTGTTTGACCCTGGACTGTGTTTTGACCGTACTTTGCCTTGTGGTTTTTTGTATTCACTTTGTTTGTGCTGGCGATGACCCTTTTCTGATTGACTATGACTCTTGCTCTGCATGTACCTCATTAAACTTTGATAAAAGGATCTGTGCATATCTACTTTGTACCATCATGTCACACAAAGAGGTCCAGGCCTCCCTCTCCCCTACCACCTCCTCCAGCTCCTCCAGGGGGATGGCGAGGCGTTCCCAGGACAGGTGTGAGATATAATCCCATCGTGTCCTGGGTCTTCCCCAGGGTCTCCATCCTTGGAGGGCATCAGGACCAGGGTATATCTGGGCCAGCTGCCCAAACCACCTCAGATGGCTCCTCTCAACACTCAGGAGCAGTGGCTCCACTTCAAGCCTCTCCCAGATTGCCGATCTGCAAATATTTCACTGTAATTAGAATTTTGATTATGAGTATTTTACTTGAAATTATACATTTAGATCAGACTGTTTAGTGTTTATATCAGCACTGTGTAAAATACCATAATTATTATTTTAATAATGTGAACAGCACAAATAATGAACAACTAATATTCATGTTCATTAATATAAGATGCAAATAGGCGTTAACTTAGATCATGTGCTGACAATGGCTGCGCTGATTTGTGGTATTAATTGATAAGTGGAAGACGTGTGCGGTACACGCGTGTTATTTTCATCTTGCACAGAGATCGTCCCACTGCGAGGTGGCCAAGGACACACACAGTGAAGTTGTTTTGCATTTGAATATTGCATATTCATTTTAAATACATTATGGTTTATTAATTCTTTCTCCTTACAAAGTTATGATGTAATTGATCTAGTCTGTTAGGTTACAACATAAGTTCATAGACAGTGCTGCAGCTATTAAGGGAGAGATTGTCTAATATTCGTTCATCACCAAGCATTTGTCTCAAATAATTACAGTTATAACTGTAGTTACAGTTTATTTAATCATGATTTTTTTTCTCTTTGCACAGTTACTGAGTTACTAAGGAAACGTATTATAAAGTATTATACAGTCTGAGTAATAATCTTTCCAACCCTGTATTCAAGAAAGTATACCTCACTTAAACCAGCAGGGGCAAGGATGAACCCAATCTAGCAATTTCACCAGGGTTAGGGTTAGGGTTAGGGTTAGGGTTTCTCGAAGATCAGCTAATTATCTGTTATGAAAAGGCAAACCAAAACAAAACAGGGATGGCCTGTGACTGCTTGGAAAAACTGATCTGAATATGCTCTGTGAGGTTAAACATACCGTTGTAAATCTTGACAACAATAATGGATAACCTGCTGTCAAACAGATTTAGCTTGCTAAAAGCAGATCTTTGAAAAACGTTCACTGAATATTCATAAGGCACAAACAGGCATTACTATGAAGTGTTTGAAACCAGAGCCCATGTTATTATAAAGAGCCTTGGCTCTGTAGAAGAGCATTGTTTGAAAGGAAGGTCAAGAAGACATTCATTCCCAGATAACGCATTTATGTTGCTTGTGTATTAAGAGAACCGCTTTAAGCAAATGACACTTGGCTTTTAACTGACGTCATACACTGACACACTCAGTCAAATTTCAGGATCTTTTCGGCCTAAATGGATTGCAATAAGGTACTGAAATTGAATATTTGTTAATGGAGTGTGTGTGTGTGTCACTGTCTGTGTATGTATGTGTGTGTCTCTGTGTGTGTGTGCACATGTGTGTGTGTGTGTGTGTGTGTGTGTGTGTGTGCACCTCACACACTGGTCACAAATGCCTTTGTTAGTTTATCATTTTCCTCTTTTCCATCTCTTTATCTCAGAGGCTGTAATAATTACACACCACATGATCACTGCTTTAAAAGTTCACTTTCTCACTGTGGGTGGCCTTTTTAAATACCAAGGGCACATGAACAAGTCAACAAAAGGTCAGGTAAGGTTACGTTCCCTTTAGACACGGCTCCACTCTGAGTATAAACACTCGCTCTTTCAACATTTCTGAGCAACGAGGCCCTCATTTCTCGCCCGGAACATTTCCAAACAAACTGGCTTGAGTGATTAGACTTGTCCAACCAGTCAAGAGCATTAATTCTTGTTATGAGATGCATTAAAAGTGGAAATTAATGAAATTGTCATAATGGTGATATATGGAAGCATTGTGGTCCCAACAGATGGGAAAGTAATTATGGATGTTCCGCACATTCTGACTGAAACAAACTCTCAAAGAGAGGTTAAAAAAACCATGGCAACTTCATCCGTCATAAACGCGGCAGCAGTCATCGTGAATGGAAGCAAGGAATTGCCTTTTCACAATTCATTTTTGAAACGCTCTGATCCGATAAAGGTCATTTGCGCGTTAGTTACCATGGATGTGAACAAGATGTCCTTCTTTCCATATTTGTCTGGTGTTTGGGTGAAGGTTGGTACGGTGTCCATATCCAGGAATATCCTACATATCTTGATTATCCATGGCAATAGTTTCACTATTGCAGGGCATCAAATCATATACACGAATAAGGGAATGCTAATCTATGCACTTACAAAACTCACTAACTATACTGTAGATTCACTCATTCGATACCTTTTGTATATTAAAAAATATAGTAATATAGTAATAATATAGTAATACAAATTTTCGCTTTTTTCTGATAATGTAAATCTTCTCTGATATAAATTGTTTCTCTTTTGCATCTTGATCACCATATGCTTAAACACACACACACACATACACACACACACACACACACTATAAACACATGTGGAGGTGGTCAACAGATGCTGCACTAACTTAGCCAAGCTTCTGCCAGACTGAGGCATGTTCAAGTGTGATCACTTCTGACACGGACACGACGCTGGACCCACTCACCTTGAGCTTCCTCTACTTCTCCTTTCTCCCTACCCAGGTGTGTGTGTATGTGTGTGTTCAGAGGAGCTGAAGTGCTTCAGAACTTTGTCGGTTTTCGGATACCCTGTATTATGACAATGCCTGGGCATAGAGCCAAGGAGAGAGAGAGGGATAAAGAAAGAGAGAGAGAGAGAAAGAAGTGAGAATGAGAGTGGTGGTAGTGTGATTCTACTGTTGCTGATGCTCCTGGGCAACTGAGGGAACCAAAAGGATTATGGGTATAAAGAGGTCATTCAGGGTCATTTACCTGAGTGAAAGCTGTGGGAGTAGAGATAAAGAGGGCAGGGTTATTTTCTCTCGCGTTGCTGTTCTCTCCCCAGCCTCCCCCCCTTTCCCTTTTGTTACTCCTTTTCTGTGCATGTCTTTTAGTACAAGGATAAAAAGGAAGAAATCCAGCCACTCTCTCTGGGTGAACCGATACGTTTCCATCTAGTGTATTTACCCAAAGCACATCCATAAAATGGGCACGTCACATTAGAAAGATATCTAAATGGCTCCAGAATGTTTAAAGACATGGCTTCTTGTATGACGTATTGGTGGAGAATGGACATAATACATTTTGTTCTTCTCAGGAGAATATGAGTAACTCTGAAATTTGGTTGTACAGCCAAAGAAGATTGTGAAGACACTCGTGTAAAACCGTTCCAGCATGGCATGGCATGGTTTTGTGGAAAACTTGTAACTGTTTGAGCTAATTAGCAGTGGACGTGGTGAACGTGTCACTTACGTGTTGGCCTAGGTAACGAGAACAGCCCGTGATACATAGTGGTGGTGACATAGCGGTGTAGCCCCTGCTACAAGTTGCCATGGCAATTTGTCAAAACATTGGGTGACAGCATTTGAACACGAACACCAAGAGCTCTTCATAAAACAAGAGCGAGGACTTTAGTCTGTGAAGTGCGGCTCTGCATTTAAAACTCTCATCGGCACTTCCATCGTCTTTTGTAATATCGCGTTTCGCGGGATTATGCAAGAATAAGTCGGCAAATTTCGTTTATCTGTTTACGCAGATACCAAATTAGCGAACACTTACATCCCTCTTCCACCGCATGTTTCTGTGGAGTATTGCGTTACTGTTTATTAGCCAGACAGCAAGAAGAATGCTGTTGTAGGCTATTATGAAAAGTCTGTAAACAGCTCCTATTCATGACATTGAATCATTATGCTTTTCCCACACATTATCTAGCTTAGCTCCATTCTGGAAATCAACATATTATTGCTACTGTAGACCACAGTGCTGTCTGGGCTGCTTCCTATTAAACAGCTTCTGAGCACAGTGTCACATAAACTTCCCCTTCTTTTCTAATGTGATGCATGATGTACTCATGCGCTTTTGTAAGAAGGCATTTATCAGAAACAAACAAACAAGCAAGCAAGCAAACAAATAAAAAACATTTACATCAGGAGGACTTCTCAAGTGTTGCATGTTTATTGTGATTTTAGACTTTAATTGAGATGATTCATGTGTTTACACCTGTTGTCTTTCACCTTGATCGTTGCTCAGTCACACACTGGCCAGTTCATACTGTTGTTTTCCTGTTCCACTCAGGTTGCCTTAGGCACGCTGTATAATGCACTGCTTAGGAATTTTTGCACTGTGCACATACATACACAACATGTGGGCCCATTCATTATTCCTGTATATTTTTCTGCTCTAGATACAACAGAACATGAATTCTCTCACAAACACAAGTCTGTCCTCAAGTCGGCAAACCTGTCTCTCCATGAGGTTATCATTCATTCATTAATTCATTCAGGCTGCTGTAATCCCCAGGATGAGAAGGGACTAGTCCTTTGTCACTGCAGCGTGTCCTCCTGAGGCCCTGCCACCAGGAGGCGCAGTGTGTGTCGTGTCAGTTAACACCCGTTGCACACGCATCTCCTTCTGCTCAGCCTCGCTCATGGGCATTAAAGGCCACAAAATTGAGAAGGGTCCTTTGCACAGTGATGCCACATTATGGGGAGGTTAAAGCATGGCAGCTGAATATCTGCCCAGCACTGTGGGCAGTGGCACGGACCCAGTGGGGGGGGTTGGTAGGGCTTGGGATTCATTTAAAGCTCTTCTGAGGTTAATGATGTGTCATGCATACGTGCACTTATATAGGGACCCATTCTTTTTCATTGCTTAGTACCTTATCTTTCCTGGATAAGTTTAAGGGTAAAATGCTTCCCTTAGATGGACTCTCACCAGATGAGTCCCAGTAGATGAGAAAGGCTTAGTTAATGCAGCATGTTAATCATGCTCCTGTTCTTGGTAAACAAAGCGATTGTGGTGGTGGCAGGGAGGGAGTGAGACACGAGTGCATAAAGGGACGTTCTTTATTATCCAGAATAATGAAGAGAAAAGCACAGCGATGAGTTGGCAAACATTAAGAATAATATTAATAATAATAGAAGAAGAAAAATGCGAACAAAAGCGGCGGCAGTAAAGGCTCAAGGAGTTTCGGTGCAGGGGAATTGAGATGCTCAGCGAAACACTGTAAGCAGAACACACTCGGAGTGTTTGTAACACGTGAAACAAGTAATAGAGCACAGCACTGGGATTAAACAGAGAAACAGAAGGGCAGGTGTGATGTGGACGTATCTGTGTCCGTGCGCGTGTCCCTCAAGCTGGGTACCTGGTACCATGACAGTACCCCCCCCACCCCCCAAAGATCCAACTGGCCTCTGAAGTCCAGGAATCCAGTATCTGGAATGTGGGCATCCAGATCCTCTAACCTGGGCTGGACCCCTCCCAAAAAGGTACGGCAGTAACTTCCTTCATCTCCATGATTCCAGTGGGGATCAGACCACAGTGCTGCTGTCCTTGAGGGATCCTAAAGCAACCATTTGCAGGAGTCGGTGGATCTCCTCCCATTCCCATATCTGCTCACTCCACTGGCATCATGTCTGGATAGTAGACTGGTTTGAGGCTAGGGGGCCCACGGGTACAGTGGGGGCTGGAATCCCAGGACTGGGCATATTCTGACCAGGGGAGATATGAGATCCAGGTCTCTGGGTGTTCCTGGCAACAGATATGCAGGAACTTACTTAGCTCATGGTCGACTCTCTCCACTTGTCTGCTGGCCTTCAGGTGGTAGCCTGAGGTGAGGCTTAGCACGATGGTAAACTCTTTCCATACCTGGAAAGCAGCTAAACCACCTGGTCTGATATGTTGTCTTCAGGCAGCCCCAGCTGTCAGAAGATGGAGCGAAAGAGTACTTCTGCTGTTTTATACAAAGTTAGGAAGCACCGCAAGGTGGACAAACTGGAACATCTTCAAGAAGAGGTTGACAATGACAGGGATGACTGTGTTTCCCTTGGAGGCAGTTAAGTCTGTAATGAAATTAGACAGCCAGGTGAGACCAAGGATGATGTATAGGGAGAAGAAAGCAGCTTACTGGCTGGTGGTGTGTGTTTTAGCTGCAGTAATGTCTCCCAGTGGTAGATCACAGTGGACAGCTCCAGCAAAACATGGAGAGAGGAAGAACGGCTCTTGGCTGGTGGAACGTGCCTTGGCAATGTGCTGCAGGGAGAGCACATCCACCTCTTGGATCCCGTTCTTGGATCCCTGTCTATACGTAACCTGGAAGACAAACAGAGAAAAGAATATGGACAACATGGAGTTTTGTGGTCTGTGATCACCATGACTGGGTCCCGGGCTCCTTATAGACAGTGCCTCCACTCTTGAAAAGCCATTTTAATAGCTAATAACTCCCAGTCGCAGACAACAAAATTTCATTTTGGGGGGGACATTTTCTGCTTTTAATTTTGACTTCTCCCCTATCCTCTGGGACAGCATGGCCCCCATTCCTACATCGGGGCATCGATCTTTACAATGAAGCTTTTGTTGGGATTGGACTACTACAATACCAGAGCACCAATAATGGTGGCTTTCAGTGCAGCAAAAGCCTCAGTCCAGGCTGAAGTCCACTTCAGGTGTATAGCCTGAAGATAAACACCCATGTGGGCAGAAGTCTTATCAGGTTCAGTCAGGGGCTTGGCCAGAGTGCTAAAGGTTTGGATGAAATGCTGATAGAAACTGGCAATCCTCAGGAGCGGCTGCAGCTTGCGGTGCCTCCACCTTACTAGGCTTCATTTGTATGGAGGTTCTCCCTGATGATGTAACCTTGGAACTTTACCTCGCAAAGGTGAATCTTGCACTTCTCCATCCTGCAGTCCAAATTATTGTGGAAGAAAGTGCTGAGGACTGCCATACTTGTGTTACATCTCATGGTCGTTGCTAACAGCTGGCACATTGTGGAGGCAGAAAACGCCGATTGTATTAATTAGGTGGAATTGCTGGGAATAAATGTTTTAATATAAGCAAGGTGGAGGGGGGGTTGTCTTTGTTTGCTCATTACTAATGTTGCATAACAGGTACTGGAGTAAAGGGCAATAAGACTAGAACAAAACAAAAGCTGCTGCACAGTTATTAAGCAGAACGGAGCTGGTGGCTAGAGAACAGCATGAAGAAAGGAGGAAGGACGTGAAATTGGGTCTAGATTACACTTTGAGGAAAACTAAACGTCATGCATATTTGATTAGTGCGCTAGTAGGTGCTAAATATATTTTGCTCAGTATATGTCTGAGTTCAAAGACAGCTGTGAGTGGAAACAGGAAGCTTGCTGTTGGCCTAACAGCCTGAAGGAGCGAGAGCTGTCTCGAAAAAAAAAAAAAAAGACTAGTGTTGATCTACTAGATCAAACAGCAAAGAGGAACTAAACTAATGTTGATCTCCTAGATCAAACAGCAAAGAGGAACTAAACGAGTGTTGATCTCCTAGATCAAATAGCAAAGAGGAACTGAACTGGGCCTAGTTGTTAGGGAGAAATAAGGGACAGCTCAGCATTAGCCAGTAGGCATCTGAAATGCAAATGATATATGATATGCAAATTATCAGAAAATTTGTCAGTGAAAACAATGGTTGTTGACATTTTTTTTACTTTAACCCCATTATGAATAAGATAGACAGTTAACTTATGGGATACTTGGTTAATTAGTTTGCTGCTAGCTAGCTAATACAAACTAATTGTCATATGAATGTTGGTAGTACACAGGAAACTGGAAGAAAAGGGAGTAACACCACAATTAAACACTGCAAAATATCACTATTGCCAAACCTTTTCACTTGATTTTTAGGTGCACTCTATGTTCTGAGTGATGTTTAATGGAACTGTTGGAATTAAACGTCCAGCAAGAGCTTGGCGTAGTTTTGAAATACACCAATAATTTTGCAGTCTAGTTAGGGCTTCTAGTTAGAAAAGAAGTCCACATAAGGACTGTACCCTCGAGAAGTGGAGCCAGAAGCTCAAACTGGTGCCAGCCAATGAGAAGTTAGCAGAAGCCTTTTTTTGATGTTCTGAGTAAGGATTGGCAGGTACTTTTGCAAATTAGAAAGGGTGGAATTGGGTATGAACTTTTTCCATCTTTGTTTGTTGTAAAATGCTGGATCTTAGCAGTGAAATAAGTGGAATATTCATGTCTTCCACTTTTAACAACGTATGCTTCTATTAACGTTTTACAGCTTACATATTCTAGATGGCACCAAAATGCATCGGTGGGAAATTCTCAAAACTGAGGAGTTAAAGGGCATGGTGTTGTTTTTCTGGAGGTGAGAGTTACTGAAGTATACTCTTTGAAGAGTTACTGAAGTATACTCTTTGCAGCTTGCAGCTGTATACACGTCTGGGCACGGAGAAAACATTACTAAAGTTCTTCCAGTGAGAGAAAGAGAGGTGTCAATCAATTGGTCAGCAATCCATTCTTCAAAAAGGACACATTGAAGGTTAAATCACAAGAATTATTTATTTTCATTATTGTTAATAATAATAATAATAATAGTGGTAGTAGTAGTAGTAATATGTATCTTTCTTTCTGAAGTGTAAACAATCAAACATTAAGTTTATAGTTACACATCAAGGTCAAGAAGCTATTAGTCAGATCACTAAGGATGATGTATTTTAATCAACTTTATTTCACAGACCAGGGAATACCATGGAATACCATGGAATACCGGGGAATACCAGGGAATTTTGTTTGTAGCATCTTTACATTTTAGGCCTAGTTGCCATTTATCAAATTGTTATATTTTTCCTTGTTTCCTGTATTGTGCGAGTGGTTGTTATGGTTACTTGATTATCCATGCTCATTAAACAAAGGTGACCTGTTTCTTCATTCATTTTAGTCAGGGAAAGCTCATTGAATTTAACATTTGACTTGTTTAGACATTTATATATTAAATAATATTACCCCTCTCAAACAAACTCAATTTAATGACATCTAAATAGCACAACATTTAAATAAATTCATACTGGGAGAAGAAATAGCTACCAATCAAACACTTATAACCAGTGGCTTTGGTTTTATGTCAACTTTTTTGGGTGGGGGCACATTGTTCACACCACCCAACCCAACACATCATATTATTTCCGTCCACAGCATTATATAACTATGCCTATACTCATAACCTGCACAAACACTGGATCTGGCACATATAAGAAACATATCAGAGAATATTCTCTTTATAAGTAGGCAATATATTCTTGACAAAATAGTCTTTAATGTTACGTTTCCATCGCATTTGCACATCATCTGGATGGTGCATCTAAAGCACATCTGCTCCATCTAAACTTATGAATTCTTATGTCCACATGTGTCAGCATCAAATCTGTTTACAGGGCTCGAGAGGCCTGTCTGTTTTGAAGGGCTGTCTGTATTCGTTTCGGCTGTGATCAGAGTTCAAAAAGGTTGTGTGATGTCTGTGCACTTAGATCAGGAGGAATGATGCGCTCAATTTAATCGCTTTGAAGAAAAAGGTCCAAAAAAAAACTGCCTATCGGCTCCATGAGATTAACTTCAACAGGAACACCACAAATTACAGGGACCACCTTCAATGAACCTACACCAAAACTCTTCATTCAAGAAATATCACGGATCAAAGCCAGCGTAATATGCTGTAATCAATCAAACTATAAAAAAAAATCTAATTCTATTTGGATCTCTGTCGTCTTATTACTTTATTGACAATTAATCCAGTTGTTCCTGATCCATAACTTGAATTTTAAAACCACCAGTATTTTTTTTTCCACAACAAACAAACACATTCATCACAAATTTCTCCATCTACACCAATGGCATCTAATCAATTCCCTTATCCTCTGCTGAGATGGTAATAGTTAGGTGTGTTTGGCAGGTGTCTGCAGTATCTTCTCTCAGCATTGCCAATGACAGAGCTGGGCCAACAGGTCTATAGGACTGGCTCTAATGAAAGCGCACTCATCTTATGAATGATGTTGTTTACATCAATATCCACCTGCAGCCTGCATTTAACATAGTGGTTTAGCCTTGAAGATGCATTAGTGGAGGTAGTGGTGGTGGTGTGAGTGTGTGGAGGAGGAATGTGGAAAGGGTCACAGGTCACGAAAAAAAAAACAATAACAATAAACAAGGAAGGTGAATAAAAAAGGTACCGAGAATCCTCAACAAGAAAATACTGCTCCTGGACTACTTTAATTTGGCCACTGGATTTATTCTGGATTTACCATGACGATCAGAGCCCACATTCAAACTGAGTGTATTTGGATGTATTGATGGGGCTCTTTTTCCCCCACAGATCACAGTCATTCCACTGAACTCGGTTTAGGGCTTTAGATCGAGAGTTTCAATGGTGAAAGCCTGGGCATTTCTAACACAGCCATCCGTCTTGGACCTCCGTTCATCAGACTCAAACTATTCCCAGCACTCTGAGGAGCTGTTTTATAAGTGGGAAAGCATTGAATTTAAAAAAGACTCATCCATCTGTAAGACACCACTGTGCTTTGTAAGTGTTCTGTTCCCCTAGTCTGCAGTTTATTCAGTGGGATCACTATATTTGCCTTTGAACAGCTTAGGCTGCAGTTTTATTGGCAGAGAAATAACAGCTCTCTCGACTGCTTCATAAACTAGTGTAACAGTACTACAGTAATACAGTACTAGTGTAACAATACTGTATTACAGGGCTCATACTCAAACCCCTACAGTTAACAGAAACAGTGCTGAGTAACAGGTGAAATAAAATCACACTGTGCCAAACAGATATAATCACTTCTTGAGTCTTTTATTCATTCTATAATGTATGGTGTTCAGAATATCACGGGTCTCGGCTGCTATACGGTCAGATTCAGGAGCAGCTTTTACCCGACCGCCATCCTGAAAATGAATTCAGATGCATATTTGTATCTAGGGAAACTAATTTGTGCTAAATGCTAATGTGCAACAACTTAATGTGTAATATCACCATGTGAACACGTGCATTTATCTGCATGTGCTGTACTCACAGCTGTACTAACCTCTATGAGCAATCCACAGAAGGCGAATATAATATGTATAATGTCCACATATTTTTTAAATCTATATTTATAATGCACCTTTTTTTCAATTTATATTTTCCATCTACATTTCCTTTTTTCAAAACCTGCAGTGTTTTTGGGATAAACCCTACGCACGTAATTTGATTTTTCTTTACGATTTGGTGTAAAGTAACAAGACAACAAAGTAAATCTGAATCTGAACCCATCACTTCACTTTATTATGAATTATTCAACAGTTAGTTCTGATCACTGATTTTGATTGGGCAAAAGACATTCCATGAGTGTTCTAGAATACAACAGCACTGGGACTTTTAACTATACATGCATTATCCCCCAATTTCCTGTGTGTTCTATTGATTACAATAATAATAATTTGTCTTAGACTAACAAACTATGCACCACAAATATGAACTTATTTCCTCAAATAACATTTAGGTTGAATTTTGAAGGTTTGTCAGGAGAGGGTAAGAAGCTCAGTAAAAGATTGGAGAGCAGGAAGCGATAGAGCATTGTAGTGTCTGATCAAGCTGCTAACTGAGATCACACATGTGACCAAAGCAACTATCAACAGACTCTTATTTCACTGGTTGCACAATAAATTGAAACACACCAATAAATGTACATCTTACAAACTAGCTGGCCTGTGGACCTACGCAGAGTAGCAAGCTAGTGTGCAGGAAAGTGTTTTTATTGCTTGGCAACCATCCATTTGTTTGTGGAGCCAAACAAATTATTAAATAAGCATACCATAGTTTGTTGTTCCTTATTACAGTTAAGTAATGAATGGTGCTTGCAGATCTGTTATGTAAAAGCAGTATCAAGGGCAGGTTGTTGTACTGAATATCAGCATGGACCACATTTATGCTTAATTTGCAGCATTATGACTACAACTGAAATCAAAGACGATATTTGATAAAAATCAATGCTGATATTTAGTACAAAAAGTACTCTTGAGTTGACATTCAGTACAAAAGAATTAAATATTGATTATTTATTCAATTCACTTTGGTTTGCCTTTTTTTTTTTTTTTTTTTTGCACATAATGCTATATAACTAGAAACCACTTTGAAGGCAATTTACCTGCACCTTCAGACTCTTTGAAGTGGACTTTTAACCAGCATCTCCTCTTGATACTCTCTTGAGAGAAGAGGCTGCCCATTTGGACGCTCTGTGATTTGTGCACCCGTGAGGTGAGGAACAGTTTGTTCTGCCTCTCCTCCACACTTTGTCCTTGAACACTCACCCATCCTGTTCTGGAAGGATCCAGCACAGAGGAAATTACAAAAGCTCAACAGACTGTCAGTGACCTGGCAAAAGACTATTAACCTGCTGGTTGGAAAAGATGCACCCTTTCCAACAAAAGCAAAGAGGAGAGCCAGACAGAACAGTAAAGAATGGCTGTCTAGAATGCATGGAATAACAGTACTGAATGGACCCTGTTTGTGAGTAACCACTGAAACCACTTTGTAGCGTAAAGTTGAGGTCAACTACTGGTAATCAGGTTTGAACCTTAGCTGTACCAAGTGCCATTCTCAGTGACCTTTAAAAGGATCTTGAGAATTGCATGGAGTATTTCTCCTTTACCTCAGGAACCCAGTGTCTAGTACAGTCTCACATCACTTATGTTTGTGAGGGTCTTCAGCCATTAAGGGCTGAATTGTCATGCAGCCAATATTCAAAGTGACTGAATCCTAGCCAAGAGGCTACGCCTTGTCATTCACTTCCACAGTATCATAAAACTTGTAAAGGTCACCAGACAAGTCTGGAGGTATAAATTGGTGAAAGCTGACCTACGTCCACAAAACAGCCAATATTTGAGGAGCGTACACCCCTGGACACGTGTTGGAACACATATACATCTGAAGAATGAGGGTCACACCTCTAAGGACTAAAATGTACACATCTAAGAGAGAGAAGATAATTGAAAGAAGAGTGAAAGGAACTATGTATGTCAACTTGTATGACAACACCAGTCCCTGAGTTGTCATGACTGTCATGTGAATTTCATGACATCACTAGGTGTGAATTACCCACAGAGGTTTTCCACAATTTAAAACTATGATAAACCCCTCAGATGAGTGGTGAAATGTCTCATTGGTTATGACCTCATCTAGGCAATAAAAGGTTTATGATAAACATCTAACCAAATGTCTGTGAAAGAAGAACCACAGAAGAGACCACAGAAGCTCAAAAGCTGCCGGTGTATTATACAAAAAACACAAATATATATATATATATATATATAAACAAACAATGTGTAGCACTGGTAAACAGAAATAAACACACAAGACTACATTACCTCGCAAAATGAAAAAACAGACAAAAACCACAGTCCCAACAAAAATCGTGGACACTCCCTGCTTACCAGTGTACACTGACTACAAACCCACAATCACAGCCACAGTCAGGGACAAAGTAAAAGCTCAAAGTCCAAGAGGAAAGATATGCACCAAATCAAAACAAAATCTACTACAGCCACTCCTAATCACAAATTACAGCACAAAAACAAGAGGTACTCAGGTTTCCATATGGACACAGAACATAGCATATTATTATGTCCCATTGAATTATTCCAGTCTATTGTACCTGATATTAGCTACAACCCTTGTAATTCAGCACTAAACCCACTGACAAAGAGACCCATTCTCCTCCCCACAGGCCACAGCCAGTCACATGTGGAGCTGTGGTTGCTTACAGAGCCTGTGCAAATCCTTGGCCATGTGAGGAACAGATATACTATCAATACTATTATTAATTTAGTGTATACTACTAAGTGAATACTACTGAGTGTATATCGCAATACATGCATACTTAAGGAATTAGCTACATTTAAATAATAATAAAAAAAGGTTTAGTCATTATACAAGTAAAATACAAGTGTTGCAGTTTTTCATATGGCTATGTGGCACATAAAAGCTAATTAGCTTAATTAATGCATGAACATATATAGTTCACATAATTCGGTACACTTTGAGCTCAGTGGAACTGAAAAAGTCAAGATAGATATGGATGACAAAAAAAACAAACAGGTTAGAAAAACATTTGGATAAATCCTCTAACATATGTTATATACTGTACTTTCTTTGAAGAGTGTCTGAAAATATGTTAAATATCACACTTTTGTTTGTAGATAGGTGTTATATCACTCTTTCAATAACAGGCAGCATTATTTAATTTAAAGTTCTGACCATCACTTTGTCTAGGACAAGTTATTTTAATGGTCAGTAGTGTAAGGTGAGAGTCTCTATGGGACATCCCCTGACCAGCAGCTCATAACAAACATAACAGCTAAGAACATGCTTTAAATCAAGCAATCCCAGTGGAGAATTCCAGTGTATAGAAATATATATTGTGTTGAATGGAGAGAAACTGAGTGTGTGTGTGTGTGTGTGTGTGTGTGTGTGTGTGTGTGTGTGTGTGTGTGTGTGAGTGCGTGGTAATAAGCTCAAAATAAAAAGTACCATGAATGACAGTAAGCCGAGCAGAAGTGGGTTAACCTTTAGCACAGCCAACAGTACAACCCCTGAGTTATGATGAGAAGATCATGTTATGAGTTATGATGAGAAGAACATGTTAATGACCTTCTCAAGCCTTTATACTCTCACTGTACAGTGAAATGTATAACATTTTTACTTCCATTCAGATGAAAGGCACAGGGATTGTTTAGCAAAAATAAAGAATTAAATACATTTCTGGTCTTCTTAGCTCAAATGTCAACAGTTATGCACACTGAAATAAGGGGAATAATGTAATTAACACGTACTTAAAATCTCACCAAAAGTCTTTTTCTTAAATGCATACACACATGCCTGAAACAACACAAAGATGCCTCAACCAATAGGGTGTTGCTCCTTTTACATTTTCCCTCTTTTACTTTCATTTGAGCAATGTTTTCTATTTTTTTTTTTTTACTTTTGAGCCATTTTCTTTTTTGCTTTCATTTGAGTTATTTTCTTTTTTCTTTTTCTTTCTTTTGTGCCATGATCTCATTTCGCTGTACTTTCTTTTGAGCTGTTTCACTTTTCTGTTTTTAATGTTCTTAGATACCACACTAGTCGCCCCTCTACGCAGGTGTGACATTGGACTACACTGCATGTGGGTTTAAATACAGAGGCCAGCAGGTGCACACAGTCAGAACTGATTAGCCAGAAGAATCCTGGGAAGTGGAGTTCCCAGGGCTGGGAGCTCCTGCTCTCTGAGTGCGCCACCTAGGGCCACTGCTGATTGTTGGCTGCACGGAATGGGCCCTTACAATACTGTGGTACTAGAAAGTTTGTCAACTTTTTAGAAGTTTCTGTATTTCTGCATATTGGTTTTACCCAAAACCTAATCAGATTGCCACACAAGTCCTAATAGCAGATAAAAAAGGAGCAAATTAAATACATTTGACAAAATATTAGACTATCCAATTATCCCATGTTATATTATCCAATTTTACATATCTCTGAGTGTCAAAAGTACATGAACCTTTACGATTAGCAAATCATTTGAAGATGAGTCAGGTGTTATCAAACAATGGGATGACAATCTGGTGTTAGTAGGCACCCTGTTTTACTTAAAGGGGATTTTCTTGGACTTCAGAAGAAGTTGTTGTTGAAGAAGAAGAGTTGCTGCTCATCAGGCTTGAAAAGGTTAGAAAACCATCTCTAAAGAGTTTGGACTCCATCAATCCAAACTCAGCCAGACTGTGTACAAATGGACAAAATCCAAAACCATTATTTCTTCTTTCTCACATTGGTTAAGGTTACTATTCATAGATCCACCATCAGCATAACATTGAACAACAATGATGAACATAGCAGGGTTACAGGGAGAAAGCTACTGCTCTCCAAAAAGAACATTAAGTGTAGTTTGCTAAAAATCACATGGACAAGCTGGAAGGCTGTTTGAACAATGTTTTTGTCACAGTGGCCACCCTGGACTTCTCCCTCAGGTGTTTGTGTGTGTGTGTGTGTGTGTGTGTGTGTGTGTGTGTGTGTGCGTGCGCCTGTGTTTTCACTTGTCATATTAGCTTTTACGAGACACATGTCTCGTAATCCTCATGTATTTAAGCACGTTTGTGTGTATTGTCCTTTGTCTCTGTGAGTCCCTGACTGTTTGTCCCGTCATTCTACAATAAAACCTCTATTCTGAAGCAATGACACTGAATCCAGCCTCATCCATACACACCTAACGTCACAGTGTTGTGGATGGATGAGACAAAAATAGATCTTTTTGCTTTAAATGAGAAGTGTTATGTTTGGAGAGAAAAAAAAAACACTTTTGCCGCATTTGGGCCAGGATGACTTGCCGTCACTGATGGAACAATGAATTCTGATTTATACCAGCAAATTCTAAAAGAAAATATCAGGCCATCACGGCATGACCAGAATACCAAGAGAATAATGTCATGCAGTGAGAGAATAACCCTAAACACACAAGTCGCTTCTCCCACTTCACTGGTTACTCATAAACAGACAGATTCAATACAAGATCCTGGCTCTCACATGTAAATTACTTCAGGCCATGTGCTCTGTTTATCTGGCTAATCTCATTAAACTACATGCTCCATCTCAGACATTAAGGTCAGATGATGTGGGTCTCCTGGTTGTTTACTATGGGTGGTTGATCTTTTTCTGCCCCCTTTGCAGCGATTTCATGTCCTCTCTTCTTCTCGTTCAGTTTGATACGTTTTCTTCCCCGGTTATTTTTTTAATACAAGGTACGATACAAATTATTATTAGTAGTAGTATCTCACTGACAGATATGCAATATTGGATAATTTTCCTCAATAAATAAATGAGTCTAATTTTTATCTAATGTTTGATTTGGTTCTTTTGATCTACTTTTAGGACTTGTCTGACAATAAGAAGTTTTAGGTCAGATTTATGCAGAAATACAGAAACTTCTAAAGAATAGTTCTAAAGATTCATAAAGTTCAAAGCACCACAGTAGATGGTAGAAAAATCTCATCTCCAGGCTTGGGCAGCCAAAGAAATTCAACTGCATCATATATGATGGAGATGGGATGAAGATGGATCTAAATACTGATTACTCCTCAACACTGAATACTGATTTGGTGATTGACTGTCCTGGTGAAGTGCTGGACCACCATAAACCACTAGAAAGCCAATCTCTATGGTTGTACTGGAAGGAGTCTTCCAAAAGACGTTCTTTCAGTGTTGGCGTTTTCGTTATGGTGGTGTAATTCCAAAATCTCCCAGCAGAACTAGCTAGAACAGCTTCAAATGGTTCCCCGAGACATCAGAGACCCTCTGCCCAGACGCCTACAAACCTGTGTGAAAGATGATGCCAGCTCTTCAGTTTACCTTCATTCTCTACCCATGAACCCCTTCTCTATCCTTTATCTAATATCCAAATTAATTTCCTTGACCAAACAGATACATTTTCAACCTAGAGAAATATATGAGTTCCAACGGTTAAAGTAGCAGAAAAAAGTAAAAGATTTACTCCCTTTAGACTCAGCCCAAAGTGATTCTTATGCAAGACTTAGTTTCACCAATATTTGGCAGTTTTATCAAGACTTGGCAGTTGACCCATAGAATTGTCCAAAATCTTAGATATAAAAGACAGATTTGAAATAGGTGTATAATTCGAAAGCTCCCAGGAGTGGAGAACAGGTTTCTTGATAATAAGGTTTATTGCTGCTCTTTTGTAATGCAGACAATACCGCTTGAAGTGTTTACTGTTGTTAAGAGAGAATTTATTATTTCTGGTATCAAGTCACCTTGCAGGAACTGAATTAAGGAGGTATGTAAGAGTATTTAAAGGAGGCAATAATTTTAACAAGCTCCATCTGTTTAAGTGGAGTGAAATAATTCCAACCTCTCTGTTATAGCTACGCTAGACTCAGTATCAACACTGGTTGTAGAAGGTAAGACTATTTGAAAAGCTTAAAGTGGATTAGTTTCAACTTTTGTCTAGCAGTTTACATTTTACTACTGAAAAATTAATGAAATCATGCAGACTGCTGGTATCTGAAATGAGTTGAATGGTTCTTAGTTGGTTCAGTAATCTTGGATGTTTTGTTTTTTTTGCTGTTTCTATTCAAAAATGAAAACTATGATCATATGCTGTAAAAAGTGTCCTTATATCGCCATGCTTACAAGCAACCTGGGATATTTCTAGTTCAGGGTGAGATTTCTTGCTTGAAGAATAATTTTCTTTGCTGGCCAATTTTTACATTGTTTGAAGTTAGAAAAAAAATACAGTCTTTGTCCACTTTGAGAACTGTTATATTGGGTGACATGATGCTAAGAAGAAGGGTTTTGATTGGCTCAGCATTTACAATGATTGTGATATCCACTATCCGGATATAAGCCTGATATTCAAGACTTACGAAACAGTAACAAAAAAAATAAACATTGTCCAACATGCTTACATGAGTGTCTGCCTCTGTTTGCCTGCCTTCAATCTTTTATAACGACGTGTCAAAGGTTAAATCTTCCATATTCCTTTTTTTTCCTTTACCACTTCCAGCTTTACTCCGCTCTGATGAGCTGCAACAACACTTAGTGTTATAAATGGTCTCACAGCGAAAAATAAACACTGAGGTTTGACAGTGATGCACCAACTGCGATAGGGAAGAAAAATCACGAAGAAGGAGATTAAAGGCGCAGAGCCTCGTTCCGGGAACGCTGTCAGGGACAGTCTCTGCCCTTCACGGAGTGACTCTCACCCAGTGACATCAAAGACCAGATGTCACTGGGCGAGAGAATTTCACTGAGGAATCTGCAGAATTCTCCCAACTGCACTGAAAGCGGAGAAATAGATACATTTCTGTAAACATAAATAAGCCTCTCTCAACTGCTTCATACTTCCCCCCTCAAAAAAGTCACTCAACCCCGAAGGGCAAAGATTTCTGAATGAAACTCAAAAGATGAGCTGTATTTAGCTCAAAACCCATAAACCTTTGAAGTGGGCATGACAAGATTTTCTTTTCAGGAAGTATCGGGGGGAAAAAAAAAAAACATGACTGTCTGTGGAGCACATGCAGCTTAACATTTATCACCAGCACATGTTGGAATTCCCCCAATTCAATGACAGGATATACTAATCACTTTAGAGTTCATATTAGAACGTGTGTACTCATCCCTCAGGGGGTTGAGTACCCGTTTGTTTTTCATATATCGCTGTTCCAAGTGCCCTGTGGTGTTTGTACCCAAATCTTTTGGTTCTGTTTCCTAACCTGCAAGCTTCTCGATTGCGCACCATGGCAACCTTTCAGCAAGGTCATGTTTCAATCACATTTGTCCTTGTTTCAGGTGCTGATACAATCTGGCCCTTATTACACTGCTCTTAAATCGGTTTCCTAATAATGCACTACCTACTTTAACCTATTTAAGGTACATCAGAAAGCTGATCTCAGATCAACACTGAAAAGCATCTGTTCGCCAAAGGCTGACATTGCTGAGCACTCAGGAAGTGCTTCAAGGGCAAACATAATAGATGTCAACCGAAGCTCCCTTACAGGAATCCAGGCACCAGGAGCCTGATGAGTAAGCAAGCAGCAGGAAATTAGTGTAGCATCATTTTACACAAAGACGGATGAGCAGAAAGAATGGCGCTTTCGTGCACTAACCTAAAGTTAATCTTGTCTTCATTTGCTCAGTCACCGATGCTGAAAGGCACAACTGCATGGTTAATAATGGCGTTTTTTCCCCGTTATTCTAATGTCAGAGTCTCTTAGCAGAAACAGGTTGAAGAAGATCCCAAAGCCCAGAGGCTAAACGCTCTGATCTCATTGTCATACCCGCTGTGACAACAGCACCTCCTAATTTATCCCAGCACAGATCCACAAGCACATTACTGTCATTTCTTTAGCTTAAATGAATTGAACAGATGGTTCAAACCTCTGGAAACACATAACAAGTAGACACACTGCCTACACATTGCTTGGGTCAAAGAAATTATATTTAGTTCACCCATGATCTAAAACCAATAAATAATTACTATTATTAATGCAATATCAGTTCATTTTATATTCATTATGCTATATATAAACCCAGTGCTTTTTAGCGGACTATCCAGAAAAACAGTGTGTTGTGTACGGTACCCTATCAGGGGACAAAGCTGCTTCCCTGTTGCCTTGTTTACTAATGTGTGTTGAAGCTCAGCTTCATTAACCAGGTCATTGAGCTGGTAAATAAAACCTCTCAAATACCAGCCTACTGCTATGGTAGGCCAATGGTTCTCCATGTCTCATGACTTCATATTAACAGGTGCACATCTCATCTGTGGAAGAAATCGATAAGATCTACCTAGCAGGTCATGATGTAACAGATCCTAGCAGGTCATGATGTAACAGATCCTAGTAGGTCATGATGTAACAGATCCTAGTAGGTCATGATGCAGCAGATCCTCCAGCTGAGGTTTATATTTGAAGTCACTTCAGATCTTTGAAAATATCCAAAATATGGATTACAGCCACAGTTTTAGAGTCTAAACAACATTAACACAGTAATATATAATATAGATCTAAAAGTCTATAATTTTAAATAAGAATATATAGATCAGAAATGGTTTACATCAGTGCCAGTTCCAGTCTGTGAATATGCATTAGAAAACAGCAAATCGGTTCCAGTTCTTTTGAAAGATTTATTGACTGACACTCCACATTTTGATATATTTGGGTTCTATAAAGAAAAAAACACCTGCCCTGCTGAGAGAAAAAAAATACCTGTGAGTTCACAGGAAAAGAGAGCTGAAAGTGAACAAAGCAAATTCCCTAACTTTGTCCTTGTACAATTCAAGGTTAAAATCTTTTCATGCCAGTATTGGCCCATGCTGAATCACTATGGAAACTGGGCTCTTCCCAGCCAAAATGAACTATTGCATCCTGAGAGAATGTGTGCGTCTGCCAAAGCTACAAGTGAACATGTAATAGAAACATTACATCTGTGGTCGGGAACATTGGGGAATGAATCAATGTTCAAAGCACCAGTCTATCAGAAACTCAAGGTGGGTTTCTTTCCAGCATTCATACACGTCGTCTCCGCTTGCACTGAGCCTGTTCCCTGTGAGAGCGAGATGTAACAGGTAACAGCCATTTTCACTCACCCAAGAAAACAATTATTACCTTTGGCTGGGCGACTTTGGCTGGCCAAGACATCCACATGAAAGCATGGAAAAGCAATAACAACTTTGCAGCCTTTATTTACCAAGAACTGTTCATTAGCATCTCCAGCAGAAGAAAAGTAACATCTCCATCACTCCCCATAGCCAAGGAATGAATGTTTAGTGTATTTGTGGTGTAGGTATGGAAGCAGGGTCCTGCATACAAGCAGAGCACTTTAAAGTAGGAAGCACCTTCATATACCGATGTCCATGTGTGTGTGTGTGTGTGTGTGTGTGTGTGTGTGTTTATATGCATGCTTGTCTTCACATGTGTGGGTGATTATAAGCAGCCCCTGCAGCACAGAGGAGAAACTCCACATGGAGGCTCAATAGCACGAGCATTTCTGTTTACCTTTGAGGCCTCTGCTATAATTGGTGGTTCTCCAATTTTGCACAGATTTGCCAGTTTCCTTAAGGAACTGAGATAATGAGATGCAGAGAGAGAGAGAGAGAGAGAGAGAGCACAGTGCAGGAAAAGCCATGGAACTGACTCTGCAGCTGCACATGTGCAGGGGTCCAGGAACAGTACAGCAACGGATGGCACAAAACCAGGAAATGTTTAGGATGACAAGACCTCATAACCCCATCATGTGACCCCCATGACCCCATCACGTGACCCCCATAACCCCATCACGTGACTTCAAATGTCAATACTTTCAATAATATGAAGGAATATTGACAACTTTGTGCACTAACTACTCTAAGGCACTGCAATAAAACAATCAATAACACAATAAGCCTAATGGCCTTTTGCATAGTACTGTATACCTATTATTTTAAAAGGAGGTTTCATGACAAGATGGTTAAACATTTATATTTGTAAAAAAAAAAAAAAAAAAAGATATTCTCCAAAATGCAAGTATAAATTATCCTATCACCACACCGGCAAACTATTGTGCTTTCTCAGTTCATTTATGTATGAAGCATTAGATTCAGTCCTGCAGAAGACCTCATATGTCTGTGTAAGGTCGCCCATCAGCTCTCGATTTGGGATCAGTGAGAATAACAAGTCCTCCTGAGGAACGCCTCTGACTAACATTTCCCATTCCTATACCTGAGCTCCAGGGGTTTGCCACACTAACTTTCTCTGTAGTAGTAATTAGGCAGCTTTGCCAGCAAAAAAACAAAATGAAACAGTTGAACTTTTCCACCTCCTTGCATTGCTTTGCATGTTAAGTAGCTGAAAGAACTGTTCGGGTATTGCTCAAGTACTTAAGGACAACCAAGCAGATCCTGGGCACTGAAAGCAGCACTTCTTCATTGTTTGAAGCCTGACTGGTTGGTAAAAAAAAAAACTGGTCACTTCCATAGACACAAAGGGAAAAATCACTCTTTGAGAAGGTCATAAGGTCAGTCTTAAGACTTCATTAAACTGTGTGTTTTTTCCTTTGAGAAAAGTGGCACCTATTCTGTATTTCTGGGAATAAATGCAACTGATCTGTACTTGGGAGGAAGGATTAAAGATTTGTTTAATGAGGAGTTGATCCATTGAACGAAGAGAGGTGAAAACAGATATGCCCTGCAGAAAGGAAAGCTTCATGTCTAAGTGTTCAGTGCCTGGTGGTCAGCAGTGGAGAATATACAATAACCAATAACCTCAAATTGATGTACACATATGGGCAGAATGTGTACAAGTCCTGTATGCACTACTGTGTCTATGTAATACTACATATGATAATACATGTATTTATACCATTATATGCCCTGTATAATGCCAGATAATTATTAACATTTATTACATGTGTAACATATAAGAAAAAAAAAGAAGATTTTATATATGTATATTACATGCTGAAGAATGTAGTGCAGGTGTAAATGCTGTGAGGTCATCATGTGGGAATCACCTTAACCTCCTCTATTGATCACTGTGTACGTTACTCCAAAACAAACAAACAAGCAAACAAACAAAACAAAAGCACATGGCATGAGCAATCACAATGCCAGAGGGGCAAACCGTGGCAAAGAGAAGAAGAGAAAGAGAGAGAGAGAGAGAAAGAGAGAGAGAAGCAGAGAGACAGTTTAAAATGAAGGAGTAAAATTGACCCATTCCATCACTTCGAGGCAGGTAGATATCTTTGTCCCTAGATAATGGATGCTGCAGAAATGACACCCCTGAACAGCAGAAGCATCAAGTCCAGTAAAAGAAATGACGGGCCCTATTCCTGGAGATAATAAAGGCCCAAATCATTTTTTGTCATCTCTTTCCTTTTCTGTTGTCTTCTACATTACCATACCAATAGCTGTCACAATTTCATAAAATTAAACTCTCACAAAATAAGCCCTAACATAACATTTATAAGCACTGACATGACAACACATTCTGTTACAATCAATGTTACAAAGAGCATCAAGGAAAATCTAAACTGGATTTAAATTCATACTGCACATATGTCTGCCTTCATAACATCGTAGGAAAATACCTTCATAACATAGTTCATCACTTTAATATTCTAGAAAGTTGTGTGCTATTTTTAAATTAATGCAAACTAAAGATGAAAACACACCCAAGTTGTTTTCCCCTTATTTTTTCCATCTAATCAAAGAGAAAGCTCTGTCTGTTGTGCTCAAAAGTCGAGCTGTTTTGTCAAGAAGTGGGAATATGTTCCTCTCCCAACTAGAAGTCCCACCTTCCTCCTTTCCATCTAATAATTAGCACTTTGCTAAATGTCAGTCCTTTTAACATTGTTTAGCATTAACATCAAAAGCCTCTAGCCATGCGTCTCAAGTGCAAAAACCTCAGAATAGCAAAAAAAAACCCCTCAAAAACATGCCACCGAGAGAAGCAAAATGAAATGTTTTGTTTACTTTCTCTGAATAAACCTTCTCTTTCCCCACATGTGCCTGAGAAGGAGGAGGTGAGGAGGTGATTTAGTGCAGGGGTCTATTTTTTAAGACTGTCAAATTTGTTTGCATGCTGAAAGCGTTCTGTTGAAATAGAAATATAAGATTAGATTGGGCTCCAAGGGAACATGTGCTATCAAGTCGTCATAATTGGAGAAAAAGATGAAGGCGGAATCAATTAAGCCGAGTCCTCTTGTTAACAGTTGGCACCGGTGTGTCAGTTAGCATCGTTTGCTGTATGACTCTCGGAGTAACGTCCTTTTCAATTGGGCCATTTTGCCTCCCTATTGATCACAGTAATAAGATTTTGAATTCCACAACTTCAAAGGAGCGAGCAAACTCTGGGTATACAGTTCCTACTCAACCCCTCGTAAAGTGATTAGCAACCAATTCTTGAGCATGTCTCAACAGGAAAAGAAGAAGAAAAAAAAAAGACCTGGAAAATTAGCACACAACGCCCTTTCCTCATTTCAAGCTTGTTTTCTGCTAACATTTAATGGATCTTTCTGAATGTTGCTTTTGTGTCTGCCTGGATCTGCTGAGCATCTCCAGATATGACTGGTCTATTTGTAGTGATGAGAGCACATAGCTTCTATCACATTCAGGGGCTTAAGGTCTCTCGCTTCAAATCGTTTAATGATGGCTCTATGACCTCCTCTTCTGTCAGGGCATGAAATACTGTCTGGACAGTGGGCCTCAGAGCTGTGGTGTTTATGGCTGGAACTGATTTTCTGTTTGCTTGATCACACCTGTAATCAAGTACCTTAATACCGTCCTTTATAATGACATCACCTCTGTAGCCTCTTTCATGTACACAGGTGACAATGGCAAGCAATTCTGTAGCTTCCTTGCAACTTTCTCTTTTACTTGGGTCAGTTTCCTCAAAGATTTTCCTCAACCTTTCTCCACTATACTGAAATATTCAACACTGATGCTGGGTAAGCAGGTCCAAGTGATATGTTGCTCTCCTTCAGATGATTGATGTTGCATCACGGTTGTCCCTCAAGGATGGCGTTCTGTCTACTCTGTTTTCTAAGCTCTGGGAGGCTGTCAGGATGCCTCTTCTAATATCTCCCCTGATGCACCACAGTCCCAAACTGTTTTTTTTTTTATTATTATTATTATTTGTTTCAGGACCATGTACCTGCTGGATGTAATTGAACTGCTGCAACTTATGCCAAGCCAGCTGCTCCTCTGCCAATCACAGAGCCCCTGGATCCCAGAGCAACAGGGAGACCCCTCCACAGACAGAGTGGCTAAAATAACTCAGGGAGTTCCCTTGATATACAGAGGGGATGGAACTGGAGATGGAAAAGATCTGAAAGGCCAGGGCTAAAATGTGATGGGAGTGATCACAGCCCTGGCTGGTCTGGCTTCACCTTTGCTCTTATCTACAAGAATTCTAGTCAGCGCCAGTGATCAAAAGGCGACTCTTCTCACACACGAGTGTGTCACAAGGAACGGACATAAGAGAGCAAGATTATTGAAACGTTCTATAGTCAATCCACCAACAGAAGAAATGAATTTCCCCAAAAATGGTCTATTCTGCAAGCCTATATTTCCTTCTTGCTGGCGATTACTGCTGAAGACCCGGCGTAATTTCAGTTGTAAAAGGCTTTTTAAAATTATTTTATGCAGAATGTTGCTCGCGAACATTAGAGGGTCAAAGGAAGCCAGCAGAACTACCCAAGTAAAAATCAACTCTTTACTTTTTCTGTAGTGCGTAATCATGAAATTTGCTTCTCTGTTCTCTGTATCCAAATATGGTTATCAAATGTGTGCATTTACTTCACCAAGCAAAACAAACCCTTGAATTAAATACTCTCCTACACGATAAAATATAACTTTCATCTTGATATTCAAAGATTCCTCAGTTGTTTCTGAAGCAGGAGCAAATAAGATTTCCTCAACATTATCTGGATTTTGGATATACCATAGAATATTTTGGATATACCATAGAATATTTTGGATATACCATAGAATATTTTGGATATACCATAGAATATTTCAGGCAGCAGACATAGTATGAATATTTTGAAAATGCTGTAGTAACCATGACAGCTGTTCAGACTACGTTATCTATTCTGCTGCCATATCAAAGTGCTGTCTTGTGGAGATGACTTATACCTTATGCCATTCAAAGGAAAACTTTTCAAAATGATCATAATCTAATTTAAGAAAGTGGAAAAAGTGACAGTCTTTTTCACGTTTGGCCTCTACCAAACGTGTACGGGAACTGAAATTTTCCCTTTCAAAAAAGATGGTGCCTCACACATCGATAGTTCCGGCATAACCTGACATATAAACAAGCCAGTGATGTTGGCATTCACATCAGAATTTTAGCTGTGAGTTCAATTTAAAATTAAGATAAAATTCATATTAAGATATGTTCATATTAAGATTGAAAAGTCTTGTAGAAAGTTAGACATTCCTGTTTTCAATCAAACATTTTTCAAAATTATAGATATAATGGTGTATCTGTAGGTTGATTCTTAAATTACAATTTCATGCTTGTCTTCTTAATAGCCAAATATGTAAAACTATGAACCATCTGTGAAAATATGTTTCCATCTGTTTTTTTTTTCTTTAGTTTAAAAACTGCAATTAGTGTATACCATGGTTTGTGGAGGTTTAAAAGTCGGTGTTCAAAATTTAATGTCAACCCATGATTTTGAATTACTCGGTTGATGTCCCAAAATCATTTTACCTGATGACAGGCTAATTATCAAATCTAAGCCAACTTGTTTTTTGTGAACCAGAACTTTCCATCACTGATCTTTGCACAGCATCAAGCTAATGTTATAGACCATAGTATCCATCTCAGTGAGCATTTAACTATTTAGCTTTGCTATTATGTAGCAACGTTTAGAAAGTTGAGCTTTATGGGTGTATGAACACCAACTTCATAACAGCATCCAAATGAACATAAAAATAACATAATAAGACAAACAATGAGAGATGCTACATGACCCATATTGCAAAAAATCTAATAAAAAAAAGTACTTGAAACAAGAAATTATCTGACAATGGGATTAGAATTTAGCTTGGCAAGATTTCTCAAAACAAGAAAAAAGTCTTACATACAAAAGTCTAGGTGATTCAGATTATCTTTAAGTTAAAAACATAAGATCCCTTGTTTATTTTCAAGATTTTCAGGCTTGTTAAGTTTGAATTTTTTGCAGTGCAGCATTGCTCTGGTCTCAGCACATAAACCTCAAGAAAAAACACTTAATCTCGCCAAGTGAGAATGATTCTCTGGGCAAGACGTTGAACGGTCTTGGCCGAAGCTGCTTTAGCAAAAGTTGCATGTTGATGTGTGTGTGGATGAAGCAGGGAGAGGTGGGAAATGAATCTTGCGGAGTCCAAAGAGATGCGGAGAGTAAATATTAAACAGCAGGAAATCACAGACAGTTTTTGGCACTTAATGTACATCTCAGTAGGCATACTTACATAATGTGGTTTTTTTTTTTCCACCACTTTTTAATTTGACCATTTTGAAGTGACATTTTACTGTTTGTATATGGCGTGAAACATAATAAATACATGTAAATTCATTCATTATTAATTGAATACACGCATATATAGAATTTAGTAGAACATGACAGCTGAGAATGAAAAGAAAAATGCAGTTTCTCTTCAGATGCCTCAATGAAATTGAATGTTTTCCTAATTAGGTCTCTCCATATTCCCCAAAGTGGCCAATTAATCCTTAATCTTTTAGTGAGATCCAAAGAGGTCTAGGAAATGTAAACCCTTATTTAGCCAAAATGTTAATTTTATCCTCCTAATGGCCAATCAGAGTAGGCCATTGAGAAACTAGCACTCAATTTGCATACCTTAAGTGCTCCATTAGTTATTCTGAACAGCTCATTGGTTTAGTGAATATGAGTATCTTAGATTGGTGGTCTAATAACCATTAAAAGAGTTCACTGAGAGCTTTCCTGAATTTTCTCCAAGCATTTTAGCTCACTGGCATGTTCCCCGGCGTTTCTGGCTTCACTTTACCACTTGTCTTCGGTTACAGACATGGTTTGTTCTTTTGCTCCGTATGGCCAGTCAAAATGGCAGCGTTTCCATAGTTACAATCTGCAACAGTGGAATGAACTGGTTGTTTAACCACATTGAGATGTAAAATATAACATCGTTTTATGTAAAAGGACATTCTATTTGCATTTTGTGATTATCTTTCAGTTTCTTTCATGCTAATGTACAACCATATGTGCAGAACAAATGAGGCCTTTGGGATCATAGATAAGCTGTATTATTCTGAGGCACTTTTTGGCGGGAGTGAACTATAACATCACGAATACCAACACCATCAACTCGGCTGTTACACGAAACAGAAATGATTCTTTTCTTTCTTTTTTTTAATAGTTTTTTGAGAGTTTTTTTTTTAAGCTACTTGTCTTTGAGATGTTTTTAGACCAAAATGAACCGTTATTGTGTCCTTGTGACAATAACAATCAGTAATGGGTCTGCCCAAAATGATCTTTGATTGATGAACACTTTAGAATATCACCTACAGAGCTAAATGGATGTAGCTTTAGTCAGAACTTCTCACAAGTGCTTCTCTCCTGCAGGTCAAATTGGCACAAAGCACTGCCAAGATAGGAAGAGGTTAGACTCAATTTGCAATATTGCTACATCTTAGGAGGTTTTTCCTCAAGCTTGCACTGATACTTCAGAACTCGAGAGTGATGGACTTCAACTGACAAACAGCACTTTAAAGTTTATCTGCATGCTTGAACTTAGTGCTTTTAACAAGCGTTTATTTCTGATAAAGGTTCCATCAAAACAGAGACCATTTTGTGATGGTGACTGTCATCCCGGAAGTAAGCAGTGTGTCAGAGGTAAGGTCTGGAGGTCAAAGGGCACATGTGCCACCTGGAAAAATACAGTGTTAAACTGTATTTACAGTATGTGTACTCTCCAAGTCAGTGAGATTACTTTTAATGATTTAAAGATCTGTTCACAGCTTGACTGTGTTGACCTGAGGCAGACAGTGAGATGTGCATCTAAACTGCTGGCTGCTCAGATTCTAAAGTATTCATTCAGTAAAAAAAAAACACCTCAGAACACTGAGAGCCTCCTGAATCACCTCAGAACATCGAGAGCCTCCTGAATCACCTCAGAACATTGAGAGCCTCCTGAATCACCTCAGAACACTGAGAGCCTCCTGAATCACCTCAGAACATCGAGAGCCTCCTGAATCACCTCAGAACATCGAGAGCCTCCTGAATCACCTCAGA
>JAOYMR010000013.1:3735756-3748380 GCA_025802075.1 Tenebrosternarchus preto | reverse complement strand
CTCAGAACATCGAGAGCCTCCTGAATCACCTCAGAACATCGAGAGCCTCCTGAATCACCTCAGAACATCGAGAGCCTGTTCTACCCTGCAGGGGTAGCCTGCCTGTGCACTCTGCCACCCACTCAGCTCCGCTGTACCTGTCTCAGTCCCCTCGTGCTCACGCATCGTGTTCCCTGTGACGACTCTGGCTCCGTGTTCGGACTGAGCCGAGGAATATTCACCACTCCCTATCAATGTTTTTCTGGATCCTAACCACAAAAAAGTGAGTGCACTGTGATTCGCTGGCTGAGGTCTGCATGTCATAATGTGAGAAGCGAGAGCTACAAGGCATTGTAACAAGGACAAGAGAAAATAGGTGCTGCTATGCACCCCCCCCCCCCCCAAACAAAAAAAACAGTCCATTTATGATGATGAGAACAAGGATGACAAAGAGGATGTTGAAAATCAAGGCTGATCTGTTTTTCTACAAGCACCTGCCTCCCAGTCTCCTTTCAATAGAGACCACAGTGAGAGTTCTTGGACTGGCTATATCCCAGAGTCTTTTTCCTCAGGCTGAACAGGACTCTTCTTACAGGACTCTTCTTACAGGACTCTTTTCTGTGACTCATGCTCTTGTACCTTATCTGTATTTAATACTGGTATTTACTGTATAAAGGAGATGTACATTTCAGTGTATCTAATGTAATGACTAATGTAACTATACCTAACTGTCATTGTACATGTATTTTATTTGTATCTGTGGACCTAACTTGGACCCGACTAACTGACACGTGACCAGCATGCTGCAGATTGTCCACAAGGGGGCGATATTAGCAGTCAAGAAGGGAGTGCTATGTGAGATCGGTGTTTCACCTCAGTGACCTCATGTCCTTGTTCTATCCTTATCTTCTTGAAATTTATATTGACACCTGCAGCAAGAGAAATGTCCTGTATATTTTGCACCTGGCAAGATGATTCATATCTGATTCTTATCCCGCTGAAAATAAATCCATGTCCCTCAGAAGAGTCGTCAACTTTGCAACACTTTTCACCTGATAGTTTTTTTTTTTTTTTTTTAGCTTTTAGCTCTGCATTGCACGTTATGCGCCAGCACCAGACCAAAAAGCGTGAAAGAAAACACGGTCAAGGCAAAACAAACAGACACAAAAAACGAATCTTCGTTATTTTACCCGGACACGCTCGGCTCCGTGTGCCGTTAACCCCCACAGTGACTGTATTTACTCAACACTGCGTGACAGACGCGTCGTTCGGGGGAGCAGCGTAATGAATTGCATTTGCTCCTGGAGGAGGCCCCAGGTGTCCTCGCAGGACCCCTGGAATGAAGGCGAAAGGCCGAGCTGCTGGAGGCTGACTGAGACGGGTCCGAGGGACCCCTGCTTTCATTCTGGTACTGGCTCTCCAAATGCAAAATGTCATTTTGTCTCCACATCACTCGGGGGAGTGGGGGTGGAGGCGGTGGATGGTGGTGGTGGGGGTGAATGGGCAAATTCCGCTTCCATCTGGGATTAGAGTGGAATGGTAGAGGAGATTTAAATGATAAAAGAATGGAATTATGCACAAGATGGGGTGAAGCTGTGAGGGATGGTAGGCGACTGTGGAAGAGATCTAGGTCCTGTTCTCATACGGGACTGTAGAAGAGATCTAGGTCCTGTTCTCATACGGTACTGTAGAAGAGATCTAGGTCCTGTTCTCATACGGGACTGTGGAAGAGATCTAGGTCCTGTTCTCATACGGGACTGTGGAAGAGATCTAGGTCCTGTTCTCATACGGGACTGTAGAAGAGATCTAGGTCCTGTTCTCATACGGGACTGTAGAAGAGATCTATGTCCTGTTCTCATACGGGACTGTAGAAGAGATCTAGGTCCTGTTCTCATACGGGACTGTGGAAGAGATCTATGTCCTGTTCTCATTCGGGACACATTCAGGTATGTATGTACAACCTTGCAGACATTCAGAAAACGACTAAACTCTTCAGAAGGCCAAGTGTCTCAGAAAACCCTGGTTGTTCCCTGGGTAAGATGATATCAAGCCACCCCATGTGTGATGACCCTGTCTTGCTGGCAAACAGAAGTGCGTTTAGATGCACCTACACTGTGGAATCATGCTGAGTGCAGGTCTTAAGATATACAAAATATGATCAAAGCTAGGGTGTTTAGAAGAATCAAGAACATTAAAAAAATATGCAGATTACTAGAGACAACAAAAATGGCAGCATCTTAATATTTTTGTCATTTTGTTCAAGTCACTGGAACTTTTGTTTACTTTCAAGGGTAATCAAGTTAAAGAAACCTTCCGCAGTTAAAGCAACGTTGATCTTCAGGAGCAGGACTAGGACATCCATGGTGTAGAGCATCACTCTCAGACATCACTCTGCTGCTGAAAATCTTCTAGTAATCAATAATATGTGGTAATTTAACATGAAATGTTTGCCCAAAGTGAAACGGTCTTCAGATAAAGAGGTCACTAAAACCAGAAGCAATTTGTGTATAATGGTTCTCAACAGCATTGTAGTGATGATAAAAGCTCATCTAACTGGGGCTGTGGGATCTATTTTTGTTTGTTTGTTTTTGAGCGAGTTGTAACTTTGTTCTGCTTCCAAAGTCCTTCCCATGTGCAGGGGAGTTGGACGTGGATGGAATAACATTTCTGAGAGACCAGCATTCTTCAAAAAATGCATCAAGATAACAATCTCCTTAGCTTGTGGACTGGGAAAGATGCTGTTCCCTGTGGCCATTCCCTTGCACTACAAAGATGTTGTAAAATCTGATATGGTATGATGACCACTTTGTTACCAGTGAATGAGTTAATGTGAGTGATGAATCTTTTGGTTCTGTGTGTAAATTGCTGGATTTATTTTGGCCTGGTTGTATTCCCTTATCTCCCTCTGTGCCGGTGTCTTGTTTGATGTAATCCCTACCTCTCTATATACAGAATGGTCTCCGTTGTGTGATCGTCCTGCACACTGTGGCAGTACTGTGTATTTTGTCTTACTGTGTATTTTGCTCCAATACATTCTTGTATTTGACACAGTTTTGTTTGATATTTGCTATGAGTATTAATATGCACCAGCCTATGCTGTGACCTGTTACTGATAATCACATCGATAGTTGGAAATGATTGGATTATTGGTCTAGGAAATGTTTGTCACGCTTATATTTAACTGCCTTGGGTTCCCATCATGCATCATTGAAATATTTGAGAAATGGTGGAATGTTTTTTTTTTCTCTCCAGCTAAAAAAAAAAAACCTCTCAGAATTGAATCATGAAAGGGAAACCTTTAAATACATAAAGGATCAGATTTATGGCATCAATTTTTGTTTAGTTGGTAATTGTAGGGTCTGATGATCTGTTTGTTTAGCTGTTACTCATAGAGTTGATTCAATTGGGCCACTGTCAGTACACCAAAGTTGCTTTAAACATGAGTTAGCTGCTGATTGCTAATCTAAAGATAATAGCCCCAGTGAGAATTCTTACATATAAACTTTAATTAGGCAAACATTATCGTTCATCATTTAAAAGTAATCATCTTCACTGAACTTATTTAAAAGTTTTAGGTGTGAGATGGCACAGATAATATTTGAGGGTTGATTTCAGTGCAGGTGCTATTCATCTAAGCTTCTCATATTACAACCTCCATGTAAATTCAATCTTATGTATTAGGCTACTTGATTTTAGCTAATTAGTTCATGAGGCATTCATGTGTTGGAGAAGAAACTCTAATGACCTTGTCTCATCGCTGGTGCCCAAAAATGTCATCATCACTGAACATGCGAAAACCAGTTTTGCTGCCATACAGCTCAGTGCAGTCTTAAACAAGCTAAATAGGCTTTACAAGATATTTGAATTTACTTAATCTGTTTTTAGGCCAATCAAATATTAAGATAGACCCAATTCCTAATGAACTCTTTCATATCTGTTACCAGACCGGAGTCTTCAAATCTTAAACTCAAAATCTAGATCCTCAGAAACCCAGCAGATCAAGGTTTTCAGAAACCCAGCAAAGATAACAATACATCCCACCTCAACCCTCGCACCACCCAAGGTGGTCCTAACCTCAACCCTCCACCCAAGGTGTAAACCAAGAGGGCCGACCCTTCGTCTTTTTGTTAAAAGCCAGGAACGCAGTTCATACACTTGCTTTTATGGGCACAGCACCATACAAAATGTGCAATCGCGTGCTCCAGGAGGAGGGTGTTGGAATTAGCAGTCTGGCTTCCTCCAAAGCATTAGAGCTCACTATATTAAAAAAAAGATAGAAACGATGGTCTCTGTTTCACAAATGTGGGATTAAGACAGCATTCATGGCACCGTTTATGTCCACACCACTGCCTATAGCTACCACGTAACACAATGCCTGTCAGGCTTGCTACAGTGAACCCAATGACCAGCAAACAAGACAATAAACAGAAAACAACACAGTTACCACTGTTTACTTTGAATCATACTGAGGATGCAAACCCCCCTTCAATTGTTTTGGCCTTGTTCATAAATCAGGCGCTTATATTTTCCCAAAAGTAATGTTTGCTACCCATTAAACCTCTCAGCTCATTTGGTTCAGGAACAAACATTAATTAATAAATATTCCCTTCTCAGGTAAGGCCATTTTTAGTGTATGCACTTCTGGGGGAGAAATGCCAACATGCATTGTAATGCTCAAAATCATCCTAAAACCGCTGTGCTACAAGATGTCGTATAACAGCTGTTATTTTCTTTACTGTCTTACAAGGGAGCACATCTTCGTCTGGGGAGCACTAGATAGTGAAATTAGGACCGGACCTCACAAGTGAAATAAACTCGTCTGGCTGGAGGAAGGATGCATGACTGGAGAATGTTAAAATGGTAAGAGCCGCTGGGGATCATGGGTAGTGCTGGATGTACACAGGGTGGTACAGATGAGGCAACACTCAGCCAAGAAGCTGGGCACTTTAGGGTTAGAAGATGCAAGGGCAAAGGGCAAAGGGCAGAGGTCAGAGGGCAAAGGTCAGAGTCTGGCTAGGAACTGTGGTGGTTAGCAGCACAGGTATAATGTAGTTTATTTACACAGATCCACAACAGTGTACAGCATTGCAGGTCTGCACTGCGATGACTTAAATAAAATAAATGCTTGTGATCAATGGAGCAAAACTATCAGTGGTGAGATGATAATTGAAAGGCAATTGCCAAATCCATGACATGCCAACAGCAAAAAAAAAGCAAACGTACCGATCTGTCAGACAAAGAGAGTGAGACAGAATGAGAGTGATCGAGTAGCACTCACACATATACAGAGAGAGAGAGAGAGAGAGAGAGAGAGAGAGAGAAGTGTACAAAACATGCAGCACTATATATTTAGCTGAAAAATCTATTTAAAGGCCATTTGTCTATGTATTCCCAGCGCTTTTGTTCTACATTGTTCCACAACTCTAACGGCATTAGTCCAGAGAATGAACTTTAACTATACATCTCGCATGCATTTGTTTACTTTTCACAGTGCAAGTGTACCCATTAGATACTCTATCCACTGAGGTTATTATCCACAAATGTCATACCGTAATTAATTAACCCCACGTGCTAGTGGTTTTACAAGCTCATTAGAGAGCCAAGGATGGATGATTTTATTCATATTCATAACGAAACATACGTCTCTATTTAGTTTTCTTCACCAGCAGCAGGCTCAGTATCTAATAGCCATCTATTGCTTCAGGGTAAATCGATGGCGGTTTCTATTGTGTCTGTTCTGAACGAATCGGGGACTTTCTAGTGTTTAGGGCTCTGCGATCGAACGAGAGAAGTTTATAGCGTCAGGAAAGTACGAGGATCTCAAAACCCATCTCCTCAGCCGACTCTGAATCACCTTCAGATGGTAACGCGATTCAATGAAACAATTAGGCAGTAATTGCTCTACGTTTAGCAAACTGATTGTTTTAACGTACCCGGGAGGCAACTCGATTACCAAGCCAGTGCGTTTTGGTTTAACAAAAGCCCAGTAGAACGTTACGCATTCAAAATGCGTTCAGAGGGCAATGACCTGAAACACAGCATCCAATAACACCGCATATTTAAAGCACCAAAATCATTTAATGGAATTATTACCCGCTGTGTAATCTCGTGTGCATTGCGCCGCTATATTCGTCTGTGTGATGATCTGTAAAGCACTTAGATTTACTTACAAAATACAACTATTTCCTTTAATGCTTTACTTGATAATAATTACTGTTAATGGTACATGGCTTCACACATTAAAATAAGAGAAGGTACATCCATCAAAACAAGAAAGAAAGCTGAACGAAGTATATAAGTATGGCCCACAGGCCTGCTTTCGCATAATTCAAGGGTTGTTCTTCTCATCTTTTTTCCCGTTCCTTTTTTCTCTGCTGATTCTCCGCGTGCTGTCTTCGTCGATGTCAGGCGCGTGCGAGCGAATTGAACCTTCCACCTCCCTGCAGCTGTTGTCAGCCATTTCCAGCTGGCTGCTCCGGAGCCGGAAGCTTCTGCGGTGCGAGGGACATACACCTCAGCCTCTTTAATTATGAAGCGTTTATCGCAACTCATCCCATACAGACGGCTCCAACACCCACCCACCCACTCCGCCCCTCCAAGCAGAAGGGCGCACGGAAGCTCCGGATAACCCAACAATCACAGCAGACTCGGGAAAACTGTGAAGATTAAGGAAGAGGTTACCAGTCTTTTTTTTTCTAAACCGAGGGATTTGTGGGCGAAGAGTAGAGCTCTTGGTAATTCTCTTGCCTAACTTTGAAAAAAGGGGAAGGTTGGTGCAATGTTCTTATGAATGCTGAAAAGAATGCCCTAAGAATACAAAAAGAAAAAAATTATATATATATATATACACACACACACACACACACACACACACACACACTAAGCTGTACTAGCATTATTCACTGACGAACCACCATGGTTTCTTGATCTTTAAAGCTCAAGTTAATAATAAAAAATAAATAAATTGATGAATAAAAGATGAGAAAAACCTCCTCAAGTATGATTTGCATAAAAAAATATGCAAAACCTGAGAAATCTGTGAAAATAAGTTGCATATCATTTACTTTTTTGTGCGTTTAATGT
The DNA here is from genome assembly GCA_025802075.1 of Tenebrosternarchus preto. Taxonomy (NCBI): domain Eukaryota; kingdom Metazoa; phylum Chordata; class Actinopteri; order Gymnotiformes; family Apteronotidae; genus Tenebrosternarchus; species Tenebrosternarchus preto. Next base: position 3,741,318 of record JAOYMR010000013.1, on the reverse strand, counting down.
CCATTTATTGCTGATAAACACTAGTCTCTCTCACGCTGTCCTTCCATATGTCGCACCATTTATGAAAACAAAATGAAAACAAGATGCCTAAACTAAACATGTATCACATAATGCCCATACTGAACACCTCCATTTAAGTGATTGCTGTTATTTCACAGGAAATATCTTTTGATAATAAGTTTACTGAAATAGCTAGAGATTTGAGGTGGGGGGGGACCAGCACACACTTGAAAAACACAACTCAGGGCCAAGTTTGTACAAGCACTGTCTTATACCAGGACGTATTTATTTACAACAGAGTTACAGAAGGATCAGTATAGGTGTTCCACAGGTGATGATGGCCTCCATCTGTTACCTCAGACACATATCAGATACACTGATCTCACAATTTGTGGTAATTATTACAAATGACGTTTATTAATTCGCTTGTTTTGGCTTAATTGATTTTGATTTTTTATGAATTTGTATGAAAAACTGGTTACCAATTTCATCCTTAGCCCAAGCATTACGACCGTTTGTGTCTCTTGCAAGAATCGTGTCACACATAGGCAGCAAGGTAAAAACAAACAAAAAAATTTAGTTTATATTCAAAATGCATAGACAACAATGGAATCTTTGAATTTTAAATTCAACATGATCATCAGTGTGTCTGAATTACATGGCGGAAAGTTAGTATGAGAGGTGGGGCTTAAGTGGTGAGCTAAAACTCTGAAATCACATATTGGTTTAACAGCTGGGCAATACCACAGCAAACACATGCCAGTTCCATGTCTGTACTGTATTACTAATTTCTACTATGAAAGTGGCAAGCTAGTCGTACATTTAACAGCCGTTGTTCTGCTGTGTAAAGGCAGATATTCACCTTTCATTGGGCTGATCTTCTAATAAAATAACTCCAAAGATTAACAGAAGGTGTTTGATTTCTCTTATACTGGTGTAAAGATGAATGCTGAGTATTTTGGATCAAAAATTAAATAAACAAAACAAAATCAAAGTCTATTTTTTAGCACAGAAGGTTTTTTTTTTTTTCTTTTTTAATTCGTTTGAAATTTTAAAACATAATAAAATTCCTAGGGAGGAACATAGTAATCCTGAGTAATCCTGTTTCTTTTTCTCAGCCTGGATCTTAGTTGGCCATTTCCCCTCCCAAAATCTTAAATCCATTGTAAACACATGGAAATCTAATAAAACAATACATTCTTTGTCCAGTTTTTACAGGATATCAACAAACACATTGTTGAAAACTGGGACATCTAAATGTAGGAAAGTCTAATTATAGGATAAAGTCTAAATGCAGCATTAGAACTAAATGATGTTCTTAGTAAACACAGTCAGTGTTTACAATGTAACTGTTTCAGAATTCATTAACCCAACCTCTGCAAGACATGGAGCAAGGAGTCTACCTTACCTGTTTGTGTATTCCCAATTTTCTAGGAACACTTGGTATACAGTATGCTAGCACTACATTATACACGCATATGTACAAACAGGTGAAATTCATCATAAAATATAATAATAACTCAGTAATGACTCACAGGACAAACATAGTCTTTTAGCACAACATACACTCACACACACACACACACACATAACTTGAACATAAAGTGATATGTAACAACAGTGACTAAAATTGTGGCCGACTTTCAAAACAAGAACACCTTTTAAGGCCAAGCCTCTTTTGTGAGGATCTAATTTGGCACCTCTAAATCCAAGCCAAGGGGGCATTCACAAGACCAAGGTAAAGAGCACACAGCTAGCGTTTCATTCGGAAAGAAAGTCCATAGACGCATGAATACAATTGTATGGCAAAAAGGCATAGCGAAAACGGAATGCAAAGGTTGCCGCTTTGAGGGACGTGTCCTCGTCTCGTGCTGGGGAAACGTGAACGAGGCGTGGCAACTGAACTACGTGTCGGCAGCGTCTCATCACGCGGCAGGAAAAGCACAGCGCTTCGGCGTTGTCCACGGAGAACGAGTGCGCGTTTGAAGAAAGAAAACAGAAACCGAAAGCACAGCAAAATCGTGACCGAAAGCCCCGGCAAACCCGGGAGACAGCCCAAAGAAACGTCCCTCGAAGTGTCAAGCCAGAGTCGTTTCGAACGGAAATTGAACAATTACCACAATAAAAACTCAACTTTGTCTCTCTCTTTTTTTAATATTTAAACATATTTACAGACGCCCATGCCTGTGCGCTTGAGTAGCCGTTGTTCTGAGGGATTCCGTTTTGCTCTTCTTTGTATTTTAAATTTTTACACCCCCTCCCCTCCCCTCCCCTCCCCTGCATGTTTTGGTCTCAATCGACATGGGCGTGGAGCTCCCTCATAGGAAACGTCCCCCCTCCGCATTAAGCTTTGCTGTCGTCCTGTTTTGTGTGGAGGCTGTTGTCACTGTGAACCTTGATTTCGATCAGGTCTGGCTTTAGGGCCTCTTTTCCATTTTCTTCTTTAAGTGGGAGCTTCCTGCAAGCAAAAAGAAACACAGAGGGTTGATAATTCAAAAAGATGACAACTGCGGTGTTTAGGGAGATGGCAGACACAGACGATGTCATGGAAGTGGTGGCTCTGTGTAATGTTCTTGTCTTGTATATGTTTAACACAAGGAAGACGCTGATTGAACACTGAGAAAAGGTCATCTACATGTTCCTCTCATTAAGACATGAAAGCAGTAGTCACTGGGGTAACAGGACAGACCCCCCCCCCCAAAAAAAAAAAAAAAAAATGACTTGGTACATCCGAGCTCTATTCGCATCTCTACAACACGTTTTCTAACTGGTAACAGTCTGATTAACTATGTCAAGGAAGCTACACTGAATAAATAACAGGAAAAACCTCAAACCTGGCTGTATGAATTCAAACTCAAAAAGTAATGCATTAATTATACTGCAGAACCCTAGAACCAAAACAATGATCTGGAAAGTCTCCCAAATTACAGCATAACTGAAGTCACTTCCAACACCGCCTAAGAGGGCCTTCAGTGGAACTTTGCTAGATAGTTTCTGCCTCTTACTCTGGCTCAGTTAGAGGGGTTGTCTCATTGGGCTCGTGCACGGGACTGCTGTCCTCTGCGTTAGATAGTCTCTCTTCTTCTGTCCTCATCTCCACGATGGGCTCCTTGGAGCCATTACCCCTACTCACACACACACACACCCACACACCCACACACATGACCACACACATGCAAGCATTCATTCACTCACACACACCCACCCACACACACACACACACACCCAAACACACACACACACACACACACACACACACACACAAAAGAGGTAGGCATTACCAGCCTGGCAGGAGCTGCTATACAGACAAATGCCGTTAGGGATAGACTTCACTGGGAATAGGCTGATCCCACTTCCCCATAAGTTGACAGGGAAGCGTGGAATACTCCCGGCAGTGGCTGCATTCCCAGTTATCTACACACCCCAGAGGCGTCACAGAAAGAGGCTTCGCTTTTCTCTCTTGGCACAATAATCTCACTAATAAGGACTTTACCAGCAAGGCTTTGGGGATGCCTGTCAGGCTGGTGTGTGCGCTTGCTTGCTCTGGTTATTTTCTGCACCTCAGCGTCTCTTATTGAATTAGCACTCCAGTTTAAACAGGAAAATCCCCCTCTCACAGTGCTTAATTCCTGGACGTAATACATACTAGCATGGCCCTGAAATGGCTACTCCAGTAGGACAATATTGCCCATCTACTGACATTATAAGATCAATTATCCTCTATAAGGCAACCATAAATCACTACCAAGAGCCGAGATACTTGATCCTCAGACTGAGTAAAAGGTCTGATATGAAGTTGTAAAAGAACCTATGCCTTTAGTGGAAGCGCCAAGAGCTTTGTGCATACTGAAGAAAGAAAGAAAGAAAAAAAAATCACCTCAGAGAGGAACTGAAAAATGTAGCGCAGACTGAAAAACCTTAACTGCCTTAGCTGTGAGACTATCTTGGCTGTGGGTACTAGCTTAGCTGTGGGTACTAGCTTGGCTGTGAGACTAGCTTGGCTGTGGGTACTAGCTTAGCTGTGAGACTAGCTTGGCTGTGGGTACTAGCTTGGCTGTGGGTACTAGCATGCGTCACCATCGGTAGGCTGAATATTGTCTGTCATGGCTGGCTCTCCAGCCACCACCCTTCAGGCAAAGTGCCATAATCTAATTTGAAGACAGGAAAAGGCCTTGGACGTGTTTGACTATTTACATGTGAAAACAAACAAACAAACAAGGAAGCAACGCTTAGGGAGTGGGAAAGAGCATCTTCTACATGCATTCGCAGAACAAGATGAGGACAATTTAAAAGGTGAAGAGACAAAAAGTGTAAGTGTAGTTTAACAGGTCAGAGGTATTCAGCTCCAGATATCGAACCCAAACATCACTACAAATCAACTAATTGAGAAAAAAAAAAACACGAGTTCAAATCATAGATCTCATGGAGGTACAACAGGATTCTCATCCTCTGTTCACGTAGAAATTGTTTATGACGTCAAAGCAGCCGATTGGTGACGTTATCTGTGCAATTAACTATGAGGGATTAAGAAATTCAGGACTGGATTTTAGATTTCCAGGACTGGAATACCTCTGACAGAGGTGATGTGACAGGGTGACTTGACGTGTGTATGCAGGGTGAAAGACCCACCAAAATCCCCCCCCCCCAGGGGCCCCTCCAAGCTCCACTCACAGGTAGGCTGCCTTGCCCTCCTCCGGTTCCTTGCCCTTGCTGCCGGTGGCCGTCTTCTTGCCACACAGCTTGCGGGAGATGCACATGAGCAGGCCCCACTGGCGAGCGAAGAAGCAGCCCACGTCCACCAGCGCCAGCAGGAGCAGCAGGCCTGCCAAGCCCAGGCCCACCACCGCACCGAGCCCCAACCCGCTGAACAGGGAGTCTGCTGGGACAAGGTACGGAGAGCATAGTTATCCAACAGCCCCGCCAGGTGACCCCAACCTCCCCTCCCCCTCCCCCTTTCACCACTCCTCTGGGTGAGCAGCATGTTGTATAGAATTCCAATCAGGCTAGAAGTGTTCCCACGCAGTGCACATGCAAGGCAGGATTAGAAGCTCAACCATTTGGTCTGGACGATGGCCAACGAGTCTAATGTTTACTTTCACGCGGTTGATAGAGGCTTCTGGATGTTATAAATGCATTTTCTCTAATGAATAAAAAAAAAAAACAACACAAATGTTGTCATCTATTTTTTTTTTCTTTTGGCTTTTTTTTTTTTAAATCCCAGAGCCAAACGAAGGCCTTAATTGCTCTTTCAATAATGACCAAACCCCACACTGCTTGAAAGGGGAGCCATTTCCTGTGTGCTTGCTGAAAGCCACAGTTATCCCTGTCACACAGTCCAACCCTCATTTAAAGTTTGAAGGCAGCTTCGAGGGCAGCACTCTGCAGCTCCTTTTGAAGACGTTTTTGATCTCTGATATGCAAAAAGAAATCAAAGGGTCACTTGTAACACGTTCGCAATATATATATATATATATATATATATATATATATATATATATATTTGAATGTGAATATAAATGTAATGTAAAAGTCAAAACCAATAAAAAATAAAAAAAATTAAAA
>JAOYMR010000013.1:3698353-3710038 GCA_025802075.1 Tenebrosternarchus preto | reverse complement strand
CACAGCACTGGGAGAACAGACCACAGCACTGGGAGCACAGACCACAGCACTGGGAGAACAGACCACAGCACTGGGAGAACAGACCCAGTACTGGTTTTGCTTTGGCGCAGGGAGGGAGAGTAACAGGAGCAGGAATAAACCATTTTCATGCATAGAGAGATGGGAGCCTCAATCAGAAATAATCTCACCAGCATTGAGGGGGGACAGTAAAAAAACGAACCTGAAGCCACAGCCACAGAAGCACAAGGTTGAGATGTTCATGATAATTGAGCGCTTGTGTTTGTGTGCGTTTGAAACAGTGTCCCGTTCACTCACAGAAACAAGATGTGAAAAATGAAAGAGTGCAAAGAAAAGGCGGGAAAAAAAAAAAAAAAACCACGAGCTGTGTGAATATTTCACAAGTATTGCAAATAATGAATGGAAAGGGGAGAGAAAAAAACCCACAGAATCAAGATGTCTGGTAGTAAAAAAAGCACAGTATGAGAGCAGCTAGGAGACGTTTATCCTGTCTGAAGCGGGAGGTTCCGGCGGGAGGTTCCGGTGGGTGTGCTCACCGAACACTTTGAGGAGGAGCTCACTCTCCTTGCTCCCGGCCTTGTTGCTGGCTCTGCAGGTGTAGGGACCTCCATCGCCCTGCCGGATGTTCCGAACGGTCAGCGTGCTCCTGCCTCCCTCCAGCGTGTTCAGTACGTACTGCTCTGACCTCTCGATCTGCCTCCCCTTCCTGCGGGAGAGAGAGAGAGAGAGAGAGAGAGAGAGAGAGAGAGATGGGAGAGAAAGTTCAACCACATCTACTTCGAGTACCCTAAGGCAGGTTTGGCTGTTAGTTCAGCGGTGTAAGACTCTGAATACACGACTACTACATGTCAGGTGGAGGTTACTTTGTATCAAGTGGTGGTGCACCCTTCTATCCACCTGTTCATCCATCTATCTCTCAATATATTCATCCACCCATTTATCAGCTGGCCATTTAATCAACTGCACCTGCATGTCCATCCACTCTATTTTTAGTACCCTTGTGCGTGCTGCGAGGGGCGGGTGCAGTCACCATCGCCGGGGCAACAGGCGGCTCACGTCTGCATTGCCGCAGAAGTGCTGGGGAGGAAATCAAGCCCCCCGGCGTCACAGGAAATTGATGGTGTGGCTCACGTGGGCCGGCTGGACAGGGCCCTTATTTTGAAAGCAATAAAGGCTGCACGTGAGACGGCTTTGTGCGGATATGATCAAAGTCGGGTAGGCACTGGTCGTTGTTTACAATGGCAGGACAGCATTGTGCATAAAAATAAACAAACAAACAAACAGTGACTGCAATGAATGAACAGGATGAACCAGGTGTGTTTAATTCATGAACAGTAAGTAACACATAGAAGCTGCCCCCCAACCCCCCCCCCCCCCACACACACACACCCCTTGCCCATTTGCCCCCTTCTACGTAGACATACATGCAAACACACACACACTGGTTCAACCAATCATTTCACAAGGTTTCTAATTTCCAACAAACCCAAAATATCCTCCACCCACACAGTGACCATGCGAAGCCTGTGATTTTCCAGATTGCTGTAATAGACAAAATTACAGTGCAGTGGAGCGCGTTGTTTCATATTGGCTTAGTATTCTTTAGGATATATATACTGCATATACATGGGATGGTTCATGCAGAAATTACATTTGTTATTTCAGATTGTACTAAGTGGCAAGGATGTAGATGCCAGGTGTGAGTTTCAGTCCCTCGTAACAGTGGTGTCGTCCTGTGCTTCTCCTGTCAGGCCCTGTCACAATATAGGTTGTCACATGACAGCTATGACGGCTATGACTCAGCTTATTTATGTTGTTCACATTCAAGTCTATATTCTATATTCTGTATTCTACATTTAGATCTATTCTATATCTAAAAAAAGCTCAGATATTCAGATATTTCCCTGAGCCAAATCAAATATCTACTGAATAATTGTTTGACAAAGGGGTTAAAGGGACAAAAAAGCTTTTGATAATGCATTATAACTCATTATAACTTTTCAACTTACAACATTTAGTACCATTATAAATTATTGTAACATATTAGCTTTAACACATGCATATTATAACATGCATTATAACTTATCATAACGGATTACCTTTAGTATTGGATTATAACCTTTAGTACAGCATTATAACTTATTAACTTTGGATTCTAACTTACAACTTTTAGCACTGAAAGACACTTCATAGCACTAATCAGAAGTTTTCAAACAAACTTATACAAACCTCAACAAACTTATACAAGCCTAAACAAACCTATACAAACCTAAACAAACGTGCAGCTACTGCTGTCTGTGCTCTGCACATCCATCACAAAACCATCAGAACGGCAGCGCGTCCTTCACTCACCTGTGCCAGGTGAGCTCGGGTTCGGGGGAGCCAGACGCGATGCAGGTGAACGTCACTGATTCCTGGTAGTCTGCCGTGGCGTTGAAGGCCTCCTGGGGAACTGACAGGACGGGCGGGACTGTGGAGGGAGCGAGACACGGAGCACAGTGAGGAAGACGAAGGAAAGGCGAAGGAGAGACGCTGTCTCTCCTGAACCGTCACCGCGCTGCAGAACTTCCTCGTTCGACCAGCGTCCGTTGGCCAAGGACACGAAACAACACGAAACTCATCCTAACCATCGCTCTCGTTCTCCTCATTGGCATTGCTGCCGTGGCAACATCGAGGCCGAGCGGGAAACCTTAGAGCACGAGGCAGAGTGCCGAGCCGAAGCCTGTCTAACGTGATTGGCCGATCTGCTGTATGTGAACAAAGCCGCGAAATTGTACCCGAGCGCACGGCAGTGAGCCTGGCCCTCGTGTGAACCTTGTGAACTCGACACACGTCTAAAAGATCAAAAACCCGGAATAGTGATTTTGCATTTTCTTCTGTTTAAGAAAACACTGCAATGTCTGCAGCTGGGAAAACAAACAAACACAAAAACAGTCCCCCCTCAGAGGAAACTGTCAAGCTGTCCGTCATCCAGGCATCAGCGGTTTCTCCGAGTCTCTTGACGACTGTGTTTTAAAGCAGCTTTTATAGGCTCTACTGAAACTTCTGTCTTTCATGCTTCCACCACAGACACAAGTATCTTCACATGAGTCTGTAAATACTTAAACAGCTCAAGGAACGAAGTTCGTCCACCGCAATCAGATGCTGCAGCGTTTTGGTTATTATGTATCCAAATGATGCCTCCAGCTCGACTGTTGGACGCTTTGATAACCAAATTACGCCTCCAGGTCTGTAGGGGGTGTTGTCTGTTTTTTGCTTTTGTGCTTATTTCACTTTGTCTTGAGTCCTGACCAGAAACAAGTGGGGTGGAGGGCGGTGGGGTGGAAGGGCGGTGGGGTGGGGTGGGGTGGAGGGCGGTGGGGTGGAGGGCAGTTGGGTGGGGTGGAGGGGTAGGAAATTGTTAAAAAAAGAAAGAAAGAAAGAAAGAAAGAAAGGAATAAAGGACCCCTCCTTGTCTCCTCAAATACATTCGATTTCATAACATGACGCACTCGTTTCATAACAGCGTTGTATCCGGCCGTACTGAGACACGACTAAGCGAAAGTCGGATGTGCTAATGTTAAAAGGCCTTTAGCTTTAGCTCCAATCGCTCCGGCGCTTCGGACGTGTGGCTGAAGTCGCCTCTCTCTCGTCTTCGTTCTGGTTCCTCTCCCGTCTCATTATTCCCAGACAGATGCGGACCTCCTCGCCCGGGTGTCGCCGGTGCCAGTTAACACGACGAAACGCGTGTTTAGCCAGCACCGTTGTAGCATCACGAAACTCTTCCACGTTCCACGCCGTGTAGTTCAGAAGAAGAGGGAGTAGATCAGGCGTAATGAGCGTGAACACCAGCTCTGCCCTGGACGTCATGTGCGCACTCCACTCCAAGCTAAGTGACTCTGGCGAAAGGTTGTAACGTCTTGACAGCAGATGACGGTTGCCATGTCTCTGGGATAATGGGATGCGCCTCATTGAACAAGCTTATTGGATCTTCCCGAGAGCTGTAAGTGGTGATACGGAATTGAACGCGGTCCTCAACCACGTCTTCTCCTCCCTGCAGTCTTCGGTTCTTTTCTTGTTCTGCGTCTTAAGACATGGGGTTAAACATGGATGATAAGGACAAACAAGCCTCGTGTTCATCCATGTTTAGTTGAGGACGCCTCTCCAGGCTGGAAAACGGCAGAAAATGGCAGAGACCGAGCAAAAGCAAGTGCTTGTGTTTCAAGGGTCTTTTGGGGGATTGAGGGTTGAGGTGGGTGGGGTGGGTGGGAGATGTGACGAGCCCAATTAACTATGCATGCATGGAGGGCAGCTCCATTGTGCCGGTCGTGTGAGTGCTCACTGAACAGCACTAATAAGTGATCTGTAAAACTAATAGAACACAGCCACGTGACTGAATCAACTGGAGCAAAAGCAGGAACGTCAAAACAGAACGACGCAGAGCTATTCTGGGGGGAAAAAAACAAACAAAAAAAACATAATCATTTATCCAATTCCAGCATTGTCCTGTAGCCATTTTCCAACAACACCGCACCGGAATCTCACTGAAAACACGCAGTCAGCCGTCATTCCGGACAGTGGAAAGCTGGGCCTCGTCTCCGCCGGCTCCCACTCCTGCTTGCTGCGATCCGCTGACCCTATTTTCTTCTCAGCATGGTGCCTCCATCCATACGATGACCTTCTGTTTGAATGAGCTTGTCTCAGCTGGGTGCCTCCATTCTTACCCCGCGAATGACCAGCTCTTCAGCCAAGGGCCAGATCAATATAGCACCATGCTCCTCTCAAGAGGTTCTTTGCCCAAGCCATAGGGGAACTGAGCTTTCTCTCTCTCTTTCTCTCTCTCTCTCTCTCTCTCTCTCTCTCTCTCTCTCTCTCTCTCTCTCTCTTTCTCTTCCTCTCTCTCTCACACTTTTTGCTCTGCTCTCTCACTTTTCTTTTTTTTTTCTCTTTTTTAAAAAAAAAAAAAATCCATCAGTGAAGAAGGACATATGTGGTGTAGAAACAAACAGAGGGCGCACCGTTTACCACCACGACGATGTCGCGGAAATCGATCTCGCCTCGGGCCTCCACGCGTGCCTCACAGCGGTACACGCCCTCGTTCTCTTTGGCCACTTTCAGGATCTGAAGGTTGTTGTTGGGGAGGACCTGGAGCCTGTCTTCAATAAATAAAACAGAAGGGAAGAGAAACAGTGGAGTAATGGTGAGAGATATAAACACGACGGAAATGATTTACCGTCAGTGGCGAAGATCGCCTATTAGAAATGACGTATCTATAAAACAGAGGATTAATATTGTGGCTTTAGGTGGATAACATCAAGGTTTTCCAGGCCTGAGGTTGGTTGTTCCCTGTGCTAACAGCGTTCGCACTTCCCACTGGCGTTGTCGTCCTGATTACCTCTGCATGCCTCAAGTGAAAATTCTTGCCTTTTCTTTTTTTCTCTTGAACCCCATGGTAAAAGAAACCTGCTAATATAAGCAGTGAGCCGCATCACTTTTCGTGGATTTGTGAATTTTTTAACAGGAAGGAAACTGTGGGAGAGGACGGGCAGTAAAAACTGCACGACGAGGAGTGTAATTTGTTTCTCTTCAACATGTGTTAATTAGTCACTTGCTGCTTAGGAAGGTAGGGCTCACATCAACCATAACCAACAGAAGTAAAAGCTTTAGTTTCTAATCTTCACTAGCTTTCAGTGGAGAGAAGCTTTTAGTGAAGAGAACTGTACTGTATGGGAGCATTGCTCTCAGTAGACTGCCTTTCAATGTTTATTAAAGTGAATTAATTGTGCTCTGAGCTAGACCATGTTATCGTTCAAATGACTTCCTTTTTTCTCAGCCAGCTTAAACAGTTCCCTGTTAGACACCATCCAGAAGTACAGAGGTTTATCTGCATGCTGTGAGGTGGTTGATGGGTTTTAAAAAATTCAGTTCCTTTTAAACGACGTTTTCTCAAAAGTTTCTCAAAGGATTATTTGTCTGGCCTCAGAAGAGTAATTAATTCTGTGCCAAACCTGAGGAATTGTTCAATTTATAGGGTGTCATTTTCTGTTTCCACAAAAAAAGGTCCTTTGTCATGAGCTGAAAAAAAGAGCTTTAAGAGAATCTAATCCAAGACCGTAGGTTTTACTTTTTACAAGATCCTTAATGAGAAAACATTATCATCAATCTTCTTTAATTTAAAAGAAACACACACACACACAAACACACACACACACACACACAGTCTTTCCTCCAGTTTGGCCATGCTTCTCAAGACAAACACCGACCTTCTGTCTTTCATTCAGAGGAGGCATTTATAACCTTGCTCTCTAATTAGATTTAAAACAAAGAAGGAGGCTCACCTTGCAATCTCCTCAATTGGAGAAATGATGATAGCTTGTCAGAGTTCTGCGTTTGAATTTCAATTAAAGGTTTGACACAGTTATTTCTTCTCCCTCCTCAGCCAGGAGTCTGTTCTTTTGTGCAATGTCTGGAGACTTCCTGGCATGTGCACACAGAACGGAGTTACACTACTAACGGTGGGACGTGCTGCTCTAAACGTGCGCTGAAGGGGAAAGCATGGCCTATTTACCCTGCCTATCACACGCTTGTAAGAAACACCAAAGAGAACGTTCCGGGCCTGACTTTTTTTGGGGTAAAAATGAAGGCTGGTGGGTAGGTGGTAAATACTGCTGCGGGGCTTAAGGTCTAGCTGGTAGCCCTAGGTGGGGGCAAGGGCTGACTGAGCTCCAGAGCACTGAGACCGGGGCCAAACTCCAAACTCAACGCAATGCCGTTGCTGTCCAGAAGTCTAGTGTGACACCACAGAATTAAGTCTGAGACGAGCACATCCTTCAGGGCGAGTAATTAAAAGCAATTAGGATCTCCTTCGTTGCGGGCGCCAGGAAAATGAGGTGGCTTTGATGGGAGTGTCCCTGCTGCTCTGGTGGCCCCAGGAGGTCCACTAATGGAGACAGTGACTTTGCAACTGGGGTTGAGCCAGACAGGAAATAAAAGTAAGAACAGCACGTTAACGTATGTCGGTGGACTGTACCACCCACACACAAAAAAAAAGGGGGGTCTTACTGTAACGCTCGGGCGTGATCTCTCTGTTCTTGTAGAACCAGGAGACGGCGGGGACGGGCGAGCTGATGACATCACACACGACCTCAGCGTCCTCCTCCTGCCGGAACTCCTGCGGCGTCTTCACCTCTCGGAACGTCAGCTTCTCTGGGTGAGAGAGACAACGAGCTGCAGTACAGCACAGTGTACAGGAGCTTCGATCCTCACCGCCACCCTGGCGCTGAAGACCCGCGTTGGGCTGTTGTTCGGTAAAAGGCAGATTGCGCATTACGAAGATGCCGCTGTTGTGAGGGACAAGGTTGCATGATTTTCAAGTTATTTGACTGACATTTGGGTGCTTGACAAATAGCTGTAATGGTACTTTCTAACATTTTCACAAACGGAATACAAATGTACCTGAAAACAGTTGGTGAATCACTGAGTGGTGCTGTGTTAATTACTTGGTACTGAATCAGTTTCACCTTTTAGAAACGGGGGTCTATTATCACTTCAAATTTCAACACTGCCACTAAATTGTGTCTAAAAATGCATCCACTGAGTTTCCAAAGCAACGTACTCATAAACATTTCCTCAATATTCATAAAAAAGCCTGAACGCCCTCTTTCTCCATCTCTCTCTCCCCAATAAAATGACGTCGACCTTCTGTCCTCATTCCAGAGTGCTAGGCATCATTTTTGTATATCTGGCTACATCTATGAAATATGAATGTGCTGGTAAGAAGGTTCTGGTACGAATGTGCTGGTACCCTGTTCAAGCACACTGTCTACCTGCTAGACAGTTCTGTCTGAATATACACTCACCTCTCATGTTATTAGAAAAATGGCCGCTTTAGTATTGGGTATTATTAGAGCGGCTGTCGCACCTGGGATACCTGTACCAGCGTATCTACTGTCAGGCCACTGCGTCTCTGTGGAACTGAGTGCGACTAGACACCCAAATGATTCTGGGTGAGCCAAAGTGCTACGGTCAGATAAATTAAACAACCCAAACACCTAATTGGACACCTATAAAAAGCACATTCGATAAGGGTTTACCTAATAAAGAGGCCAGTGAGTGTATGCGGTCTGTACAATGACATACACACTGTCTGTGCACAGCATCTACACTGAATGTATACTCCCTGAATATTTCTCTCAGCTAACATGAACTTCAGCAGTAAGAATTGATTTGGATTTCTTCGTGAGGACTGACTTGAGCTTCAGCAACACCCCTGTCTGACGGGAAGTACTTATTCCTTCACTTTCATAAACGTGTCCAGGTTGATAACAGGTTTGCATGCTTGTTGCCTCTTCGGTGTAGTTTCATTACCACTATGACGTAGTCACTGAGACCAAGGGAGGACGGCCCTCCGTAGACCCAGCGGCAGCCATTTTTCAAATCTCTTCTGTTCTTGGTGCTGTTCTACTCCAAAGCTATTCATCAGTTAGTTTTAACGTAAACAGGTGACAATTCAGATAACCAAGATTTTCCTGAAAATAAATTCAATGGTCAGCCTAACAGTTTTCCCTTGTGGCCTTTGGGAGTTTATAAGATTCTAAGCCTGAATATCCCTAAGGCTTTGTGCAGGTTCACCTGCACTGCCTGGGTTTTCTCTTCCTTCACATGCTGGTGTTTACATTTTGCTAGGAAAAGGTCAGAATGACCCCATGAACTGCTAGCAGCTGTGTGTTCACATGCTTTATCAGTCCAGTTACACTGCAGCCATATTCAGGAGCTTAAGGTCGATGATCTTGACGATTGTGTAAGAATGATAAGAAAAGCATTCAAATCAACTGAATTCTGACATGGAATTAAAAAGTCATTTGCACAATAGCTGTTTTTTTTGTTTGCTTCTGAGCCCTTTATCAGGTGTTATTAGTGTGTATAGCACATTCCTTGCAGTGTTTACCATGACTATGAAGCAATCCCTGAGATGTTTCTCACAAGTGTCCATGGAGCACTCCGCGAGATTTCTCCCACGAGTGTCTGTGGAGCATTCCATGAGACGTTTCCCACGAGTGTCTATGGAGCACCCCGTGAAACGTTTTCCATGGCCGTCTATGGAGCATTCCCCGCTGCATTTCCCAGCATGCTTGGCAAGAAGGGCAGCTCATCCGAGCCCACGCTACACAGTCAGCATGAACTGGGTTACCTCTATTGTGTTTTAAAAGAATAACACGTGCATCTTACCAACGACCTATTTAAAGTCCCGGACGTGAAACCCAGGAGCCAGTGAACTCTGCAAAGTAGGATTCTGCACAGGAAGCTTTGCGGCTCTGTGGCAAAATGCCGTAATTAAAAGATAACAGTAAGACCAGAGCTTTTGCAGTCATTAAATGAAGCTACAGGCCATTGTAAAATAACGGTGTACTTCACTAACACACACGTATGACAAAGATAAGCACAGGGTGCATCTTGGGGCATTTCAGTTAGTTAGACTGTAGGCAGTTTTTAATAAGAGGGTAAGTTGATACTTTTTTGAAGTGATTAGAGTAAGCATGAGGATTTTCTCACCATCTTAAATACTAAGAGAGAGAGAGAGAGTTAGAGAGAGAGAGAGAGGGAGAGAGAGAGAGAGAGAGAGAGAGAGAGAGAGAGAGAGAGACCTCTCCATCATCTTACAGCTGATGTTTTGGAGAAACCATTGCATAATGTTATGGCAAAATACAATGGAGCAAACTTTTGGCAGTTTTCGCAGAAGTTTTTTTTTTTTTTTTTTTTTTTGGTCGAAGCCTGATTGCACAACCTGTGATTCACTTCTTCATGTCATTTGACGCTGCTAGAAATAGGGAAAAGATTACAGCATGTTGAGTCAGAACTTTATTTATTGTCCATTCTTGATAGCTGATGATAAGTGCAGGCCAGATCTGAATCCGTTTGGGTAAACACTCAGGAAGGCCAGTCCTAACAACAGACCTCATTAGGACCCGGCCTGGACAGGTGGGCAGGATCACAGACCACCCCTTAAATTCCACACGTTGTCTATAGAGAATCAATTTCTCCCAGTATCTTTGGAGTACCCACTCAAACTGAAGCTTCATGCTGCAGGGCGGAAAAAAAGTACTCAGTGGGTGCCCTTGGCTATGCCTGATCAGAATAAAAAAAAAAAAACTGACAGGTTAGGTTTTTATAGTGTGGGGAAACGCGCGATTGCATGTCATACCTCGTTTACGGTTTTGTCTCCCGTGAGACTAAGAGCTGTCTAAGATATGAGTGTTTCACACCAAATGACCTTGAAGAAAAGTTTTTGAAAATAATAAAAAAAATAGTTCTGTTATCAGATTAAAAATATACCCTTCATTGTACAGTCTTTACATGTAAGGCCTTAAATTAAATGTAATGTGGTAGCTAAATAAAAAAGCTCTACAGTGTCTTTTTTACTTAAAAAGGTCTAATGTTAAAGGTTGAAAATAAAACAGAATATTTATATTTAAACAAAGAATGTTATAAAGTTATATAAACTTTCTCTGACTTATAGAATGATTGGTGATATAAGGGAGAAGCCTGTGAGAATCCTGGCCTGAAGAATGACTCAAGGACTTTCTAACTTATCTGCTACCTGACTCATCCTAGACGTCACAAAAAAAACAGCACCAACCAGGCCGATTGGGAGCTTACGGTAGATCTCCAGCACCACCGTGGCTTCCTGGGTCTGCCCCTTGGCGTCGGACGCCTGGCAGCGGTAAATCCCGGCGTCCTCGATGATGGCGTTGTAGATGGTGAGCCGGGAGCGCGCGCCCTCAGTGTGGATGACCAGCCTCTGGTTGGACACGATGCGCTCGCCTTGCGGGCTGTACCAGTTCACGCCGAGCGCATCTCCGATGACTGGAGACGGACAAGACGAGAAGAAAATGAAAAACACGCTGAGGTGAAATGGTGAGAAGGTGATTTGAGGGGATAGAAAAACGCAGCGGCGTAATAGATGCCAACTAAACGCGGGTGAGGCTGAAACAGTAGCCACGGTGACGAGGGCGGGGCTTTATGTGCTGGAGTAAGGCGGAGCTCGAGATGGTCTCTGGCTCGACGGCCTTGGATCGCACACGGTCACACTCACTAAATACATTTCGGATCAGGATTTCTGTGGTTGGCAGCCGTCGCGAGGGAAATCGCCGTGTTTGCAGATCGTGGGGGGGGCATTTTCAAGCACACATGGCTCGGTTTCTCTGGCTGGGTGACACCATCAACCCTACTGGCTCCACCCCCACCCCTGCCATTTCCACTTGCCATAATTCTCAGTTCCTCTTCAGCTCTGGCAGCCTGTGCGTCTTCAATCCAAGCCCCATGTGGAGAGCTTTAGAGCAGCATGTGTGAGCTACAGATGCACGCCTCTGTAAATCCTGCTCTGCTGAAAGGCTGTAAAAGCCCCGCCCACCCCTGCTCCAACCCACCAACCCCCAAGCAGGAGGATCTTTCTTCCCCAGCCCTTGAAAATCAGAGGGGACCATGGCGACCGGCATCCAGCCTGCGTGGGAGAGAGCGAAGCCTGGGTAGGTGGGGGGTGCGCGGGGGCTGACCGAGCCTGGATAACCGGCTGGTCCCAGGAGGGGAGATAGAGATAAACTCACCCGCGCGGGATGAGCCGACAGTGGGAGTGTTACAAAACAAATCAAATCAAATTCTAATTTCATTAAATTATGATATTATAGCTAA
>JAOYMR010000013.1:3666243-3686325 GCA_025802075.1 Tenebrosternarchus preto | reverse complement strand
CACCACATTCCTACAGCCCAGTACAGTCCTACAGTCCACCACATTCCTACAGTCCAGCACATTCCTACAGTCCAGTAGTCCTACAGTCCACCACATTCCTACAGCCCACCACATTCCTACAGCCCAGTACAGTCCTACAGTCCACCACATTCCTACAGTCCAGCACATTCCTACAGTCCAGTACAGTCCTGCAGTCCACCACATTCCTACAGTCCACCACATTCCTACAGCCCAGCACATTCCTACAGTCCAGCACATTCCTACAGTCCAGTACAGTCCTACAGTCCACCACATTCCTACAGTCCACCACATTCCTACAGTCCAGTACAGTCCTACAGTCCACCACATTCCTACAGTCCAGCACATTCCTACAGTCCAGTACAGTCCTACAGTCCACCACATTCCTACAGTCCAGCACATTCCTACAGTCCAGTACGGTCCTACAGTCCAGCACATTCCTACAGTCCAGTACAGTCCTACAGTCCAGCACATTCCTACAGTCCAGTACAGCTCCCTCTTTCTCTTTAGTTTTTTTTTATTGTTTGCCTTTTGTTTCTCTGGTGCCTCTGAGTGAGACTAACTGCTCTTCATTGGACAATGATGGAAGTAGGACTGAGAGCGAGGAAGAGAGAGAGAGATGAAGACAGGCAGAGATAAAGAGAGAGAGAGTGTGTGAGGGGGGGGGGTATGAGAGGTACAGTACCCAGAAAACATCTCAGCAAGGATATGAGATGCTTTTTCCACATTAAAAAAAAAGACATTGCAACTTTAACTACGATAAACCTAAAAACCTGAAATTATTTAAACGTCATTAGCCCACTTTTATTTGAATAAAAAAGTAACATTTTTAATCAACGCAATGGTCTAAATTATTCTAACATACTGTATATTTGAAAACACAGCATTTAGATGTCATTTAAAAATTTCATCTGATTTTAGCTTCTAAACTATACTTCTTCGTTTTATAAATTTATTACTTTCCATCCAGCAAATATCCTGCATTCCTTACAGCTATTGTTGAGAAGGTTTAAGATTCATTTTTCCAGTCACAAGTGTAGCTATAAGCCTACTGAGGTACTGTGTGGAGAATCACTACTATGCAATGGAAATTAAGATATATTTTTAATGAATACCAAAGATAACACCTTTGGGCAGATACAAAATTGGATCTGAAACAAACAAACAAACAGTGCAGTGTCTGCTTTAATTCAAAAGGTATTTACATCTATACACAAAAATCCCTTTTTTGTACGTAGTGACCACATTTCTGGGCCGAATCAAATTACCTTGAAAGAAACCGTCATATACCTTGTTTGCAAACCAGTTTTCATCGAGCATCTGCCTGGGAACTGTAGGCATCACCGTGTGCTCCCATCCCGAGGCTCTATACTGTAATACAGCGGATGGGGTTGCTGGCTTTCCCAGGGGGCTTTTCGCCTCCAGTCTCTGGCCCTTGGTAAACGAAAAGCATCCTCAACAGCTGGTCTGGAGACAGATCCAGCCAGCTGAGAACACTGTGCCTTGTGGTCCTCAGAAAACTCACTTATATTTCAGCAACACATTGCTGAGGTCCTCGGTGATCCGCCAGGTTGTTTGCTGTGGATAGATTTCTAGATTCTTCCTTCTTTGCAGTTTGCATTTGCACACCTAAATGCACTAGAAGTACGTCTGATTTGATTTGTCCTGATTTCTCAACCTTTGCAAGATCTTGTGTTACTACCGTTGTTGCTTATATGTTCCTGAAGTTAAGAAAAACTTAACTAGGAATCTAGAATCAGCTCTGCTTCTAGAATCAGCTCTGTATTGTAACAAGCCCTCCTTGATCTAATGACATAGTGATGCACAAGCTGTCCAAGGCAGAAAT
The DNA here is from genome assembly GCA_025802075.1 of Tenebrosternarchus preto. Taxonomy (NCBI): domain Eukaryota; kingdom Metazoa; phylum Chordata; class Actinopteri; order Gymnotiformes; family Apteronotidae; genus Tenebrosternarchus; species Tenebrosternarchus preto. The sequence continues at coordinate 3,684,461 of JAOYMR010000013.1, read as the reverse complement.
GAGCAGCCATTTATTTATTGTCCAATTATTTATGGCTCCCTGAGACCAGGTTGTGGTTTCCATATAGTTAATGCCATGCACACAGACACCCATAGATTTTAGCTACATACCGTCCTCGTGACAACAGTAAATGAACAACTACTCAGCTACAGGTGAAAATCCCAAGATGGATATGTGTGCCAGTGGCTTTAATTTGCCACATGAGTGACACAGTATGCAAACACAAGGTGTGTTTATGAGGAATGAACATAAAATAGCTGAGAAAAAAAAATAAACAAAATTTAATTAAAGCAGAACACAAAATCACACAGAACCAAAATGACCAAAGACTCAGAAACGCTCAGACTCAGACGCAGTCCACCTCTTTCTCCAAACCCTGCTGATGTTTCAGCAGTAGGTAAGAAGATGAAGAAGAAGATTCATTTGAAACAGCCACGTTATGAAATGCTGTACTAATAAGAGTGTGATGAGCATGTTTTGAGACCTGCCAGCTTGGCCTGTTCAGTGGTGTAGGGAGGTCCTGGTGTTGTGGTTTAACTTCACTGTGTAATTACTTGCATTGCAGTGCATTGTTACAAAGTGTAGTTGAGTTACATAAAGATTCCTATTTAAAGCTAAATGCTTTAATCTCTTATTTTTTGTCTATTACTAATAGAGAGCGAAACATGCACTGTGTTGATTAGAAGACTTGGAAGGCCTGAAATAAGTAGATCATTTTTATGTAGAATCAAATCAAATCAAATAAGTAGATCATCAGTTTTATACAGAACATTATTGCAATTTTAGCAATTATCACTAATAATCTCTTGACGACATTTAATCGTTCATGTAATTGATCACGAATCCCTCACAAAAGACTAAAAAAATGAGAGATTATAAATAATTGACTAGGCAAACTCCAGTTCAAAAAACTTATACTTGGTCTTTTACTTGTGTGTGTATTTGACGGCTGGTATTTCAATGTTCTTTTCAATTCCACTCAAAACTGACAGCACTGACATTTATTCCCCATCCAGAGGTGGAGATAAAAAAGGAGATGGTATTTTGCAAGACATTATATGAAGGTGCATCACCTTGCAACACATAATTCATAACCAGAATTCTGAAAGATTAATAAGATGCTGGTGGTAATACAGTGAGGTAATTACTCTCAAATACCAGATATTTGCCCAGCAGAAACTACTGGGTGATGACAAAGTTGTTTTAATGAGGATCATCAGGAAGCTTCCTATTATGAGGTGTGATTATTGGAAATATGGCAGTGCATCAAACCGGGCAGTGTTTCCCCCGCTGGGCTTTAACCTTCGACCCCTGTAGCAGCATTTACCCCAGCAGCCCTCCCTGGTCCTAGACACACATACACACACACCCGTCTTGGCCAATAATTGTGTTGACTTTCCCCAGTCATAATTTTATGTAGTTATATAATGTAGACAGCAGTGCTGCTTAGCTTCAAATGCACAAGCTCATGAATATGTGTGTGTGTGTGTGTGTGTGTGTGTGCACAGTGCACAAAACACACATTTCAAAATAATAATGCATTTTCCTGGAACATGTTGGTGGGCTGCTTGAGCCTTACTAGAGCTTAAAATAAAACGACCATGTCCTCTAGAAGCACATTGTTATATTCACCATTTAATTGGGGGGGGGGGGGCTGTCTCATTTACAAATGAAACTCAAACGGCACTCAGCAGCCATTAAAGAAAATCAGTGAAACTAAACAATCTCAGCAAAAATCCTAGACAAGGTGAAGAGTAAAAAAAAAAAACTCAGTCGAGGGGAGACGTTATTCACTGAAGCAAATAATAAACTCAATCCATTTTAGTGCACAAAACCAGCATAATCATTCCTCCCTGGTATCACATGACACCCCTCCCCCATGTTTATAACACAATGGATGCTGAAAAGCACAGTAGAACTTCTATGAAAAGACATCTAATAACTTAAGTTCAGTTAACAAACAGGACCCATTTAATTTGTCTACGCCTCAGTGGCATCTCAAAGCTTTTAATTATTTCTAGGTGGACGAACGGCTCAGCAAAAAACATGATCACGCTCTTGTTGTGTTTACTGTCCACAGGAAACACCCCGGGCGAGCTCGACCGGTGAAGCTAATAAAGGAATCTCCTGTGCAGCGGCGCCTGTTTGATTCAAAAGACGTGAAGGAGAATCCCGGAAGCCCTCACTGCTTAATGAGGAACGAGGCGAGTGACAAATTGCCCCGCTGTAAATTACCCCGCTGTAAATTACCCCGCAAAAGGTGCTTAAAAGCGTCTCCTTCCGCTGTGGCGAGGGTCATCTTTAACAACACGTGCACCTCACCGGCTCGGGTTCGAGCCCCGTCTATTACAGCTCGATCGCCATCCTCATGCGAGTAGCAAGTATTTGAAGAATCCTCCCAATTAAGCTTGTGCCACTCACGGCTGAGGCTGTAAGTGACAATGTCGTAAATTTTAAGGGCCACTGAATAGCAATTAGGGCCGAGTCGTTTGGCTCCAGGTGTAAATATTCAAAGGGCTATCCGATCGAGATGAGTCATGCTGGGTAAGCAAACCTTACAAATCGTCGCTAGTCAGTTTCCTCTTCTCTCATTGTTCTCTCAGTGCACCTCATCCAGTTCTTTTGGGCTGTGCTCAGCTAATGGGATCTTCCAAGTGTTTCGTGAATAAGCCCTTTGAACTGCTGCTGTGTGTGAAAAGTGCTGTTCAGATTAACTCGCGCCACTCCGCCTTGCCTCAGAAAACCTTTCAGGCCGTACAGCACGATTTCCAGATCTATCTGTGCCTTTGTCCTGGTCGAGCAGGTTGGGTTTCTTTTGCTCTCAGTGGCAAACTGTCGACGTTATCAGGCGATTCCATAAATTGTGGAGGACCTGTTGGAGAACCCACCACCCAAACCAGAGGAGCTGGCACCACGTAGCCCGGCACGGTGAATCCACCTCGCGCAAATGAGGGCGAAGAATGAGGGCGAAGAGCGGCCCCCGTCCCAGGGAAGCGCCTCCCCGCCTTCCTTTCATCTGAACGACACTCTTCCCACCTCCTGTACCTTCCTGTCCCTCGTGCGCCAGCCGCCACTCCGGCAAACTTGTCTTGGCTCCCTTCGCGGCGCTGTGAAGAGGCCGTGCGCCGTCTCGAGGCACGCTTCGGCTTCTTTGTTTATATTTCTGCCGTTGTTGTGGGTATGCAGCCTCCTCTCACAGTGCTGGGTTCGGTGCGTAATACGTTTGGCAGCTGATAACTACATTACTCAACCAAGCAGCCTGAGTGGGAGGGTTTGTGGCCAAAAATTCTGTCATTACCGATTTTAACTTTGGGAGTTTTTAGAAACACCAGCTATAAAAACCATAAAAAAACGGGAGTGGCTTAACTTACTATCGAATTGGTTTGGCAGTTTAACAGAGACTGTAGATGCACTGCAGAACAGACAAATTTAAAATGCTAAAAAGGCCCAACTTTGCCTATGATTAGTTTAGTAAGACATGACTACTGTGAATGAATATTCAGTATATTAGCATTGTCTTCTTTAGTATCAATGAGGGCAGGTTTTATTCTGATCCACAGCAGTGAATCTGATGCTGTTGTGTTTTCTGAGGTGATGTTTCCAAATGCAACTGAATGACACCAAAAGTCAAATGGTTCTACTCCAAAATACCATTAAAGAAGATACTGTTTCACTTTCCTATTATCCAGCTTCCTGTTATTATTATTATTATTATTATTATTATTATTATTATTATTATTATTATTATTTCCTACAAAGTGATCTTGGAAGGGGTTTGGGTTTGGGGCACTAGATCGCATTGTAGACTCTTCTAGCGATGACTTCAGTGGAACACCAGAGAAAGAGGGCACCTCTCCAACTCCAATGTACAGCCTGAGATGTGATGTTCTCGCAGGCAGCTTCATCTGTTGCTAAGGCATGTGCAGTTAACAGGAAGGAGAAAGTTATCTAGGCTTTTATGTAATCGCTAACGTCTCGGCACATGTAAGTCACATCTTAATGTGCATGCTTGTACCGAAACAATACAAAGCTTCCTATTGCTTTAGTGAATTAGATTAACATTGTTCGGAGGCTCTTGGAGAGGGGATACACAACTATTCAGTATACACAATTGTTCAGTATACACAATTGTTCAGTGTTTTGTCCAGTTTTTCTACTGCCTTTTATTTGTAGCTGTGTGTCTAGGAAAAGAAGAACCCAAATACGTTCATTATGTCTGAACTTAAAGCTCTCTGTTTCTGGTAAATGCCAGCTAGAGCTCTGCTGCTAATGGGTGTGGCTTCTGCTGCTAATGGGTGTGGCTTCTGCTGGTGTTAGCAAGGGCATTGGCTGTTATCCACTACAATGTTTGTTTTAATCCTCCTATCTGTGCCTGTCTATTTTATGTTTTATTTTATAAAAACAAACAAAACAAACAAAAAACAGTATAGGAGACCAGCATCTGAGCTTTCAACATCCTGATGAAATCTGAGTGTTTAAATCTGTTGGACTTGGTTGTAATGAATCAATGCTACAGGAAGAGTTGTTAGTTTCAATTATTTTATAACTAATAAGCATATGATGGTTTGTACCAAGCACATCATGCAACCAACCCTCAAACAGAAACTCGAATAGAACTTTATAGAATGTATAGAAAATTGTTACATTTTTATAAATGTAGATATACATTTGTGAATGCATACTTACCCTTTCGCACCTGTATACAAAGTGCCTGTATATAAGCTGGAGGAAAATCTCTGAATGGAAAAACATGTCATCCAATCACTCGCATGCCACCTGATCCACAAATACAGACACAAATACAAAGCTTAACTTTTTAAGTCAGTTTTAAGCTTGAGAATGCTGTATTGCAAAAAAAAAAAAAGTGAGGGAATTAGAATCATATATATTTTTGAGGGATTTGTACCAAAACAAGATACATTCAGTCACAAATATACATCTGTTTCTACAAATCATTCCACATTCACTTAACTCGTTCATTTTTGACATTAAGCAAGACAAGTTCATAAATATGTTAGTAGATTATAAAAAATACTATTTGTAATGTGTCTTAATGACGGATAGTGATATGTACATGTCGATAAAGTTGGCGGTATCTTCCCTTTGTGGTGGTGGGGTAGTTAGGTTGTTAGTTTGGAATGTATTAAGTGATACTGTCATCTCTGTGAAATATACACTGTCCTCATGAGAGTGTGAGTTGGTTAGGATCCAACTGATGCAGTGATCTATTTCACAGGCAGCTGAAATTGCAGCACAGGCACGAACCAAACGAGCCAAGTAGCATGAAACAATTTTAATAAGGTCTTCAGAAAAGATTAAAAAAAAAAAAACATATCTCTCATTGAACCACTGAAACTGAGTAATAAAAACTGCAATATATTGTGCTATACTAATATACTAATTTATTGTGCTATACTAATATACTAATATATTGTGCTAATACTAATATACTAATATATTGTGCTAATACTAATATACTAATATATTGTGCTAATACTAATATACTAATATATGGTGCTATACTAATATACTAATATATGGTGCTATACTAATATACTAATATATTGTGCTATACTAATATACCAATATGTTGTGCTATACTAATATACTAATATATGGTGCTATACTAATATACTAATATATGGTGCTATACTAATATACTAATATATGGTGCTATACTAATATTCTAGGCCACGGGGAGAAAAACGATCAAACAGGAAGAGTAAAAAAACAAAACAAAACAAACAAAAACCCAACAATAGACATTATAGTAAACCTTGAGCTGCTTTTAAAAACTAACAAAGGAAATTTGAGTATATTATAAACCAACTTTTCTAGATGTGTCTGAATGGTTGATAATCTACTGATCTTACAGAGTATGAGCACATCATTATCTGGAGAAGTGGAACATTATATAAAACAGCACTAAGGAAAAGGGCTGCTGATGCTGTGGCGCTGGCAGAGATGCAGCTATTTGATTCAAATCACTAAACCATCACAGGCCCCAAATAGTCTCCATTATCATAACAGCGTTCTTATATAACAATGAGCCAAAAAAAAAAATCCCAGTAAAATGAACATGCATATAGACACAAAATGAGATTATGCACAGACCTTTATCTCGTTAATTACTTGGGATAAGACGTCATGGAAACATGCTGCAAATCCCAGTAAATTACAGCCTAGTACAGATAACTCTATTGTTTGTCCAGGACAGCTAGTGCTGTTTGCACAGGCCTCTAACTGAGCAATAGTAAGAAGTTGGATCCAAGACCTCAGGTCAGCAATGACACATTCTTGGCTTTGCAGTAAGACTGCACCACTGAATTAGGTGAGCAAGCACTCTGGCAGCCAACAGTCAACACTTACGCAGCTGTTCAACACTGGGCCAGCGTGAAACCCCCCCCCAAAAAAAACTATGAAGTGGCAGAGACATTAAGCATACATCAAGTCTCTCTACCCACCTGTGAAGACCTCTGTCCAAGAGTGTGTACTTCCTGCTTGGCCAGCAGTTTCCCTAACAGCTTCAGTTGCTCATTAATGCTTGTTGGCACATGGCTTCAAACGACGTGTCGTTTTCGCATAAAGAGCCCGTCTTCCAGACACAAGACTGCTAATTAGGTTCCTTTCACTTCGTCACTCACCGAAAAGGAAGGGACTTTGGACACTGGCTCTCCACACGTCCGGGCATGTGGACAACGGGCCGAGCGTTTAACCGACGGCGTCTTCTGCGTCCAGGCCTGCGCTGTAAACCTTTAAGAGGGCCGAGCTGTCTGGTCTAATACGCAGGCCTGACAGTGCAGCCACGCGGGGAGCCAAATTACCACAGCAAAGGGCCAAATCGTGCGATACAGCCTAACGGGCAAGCAACCCGGCCGCTGGACTGGAGATGGATGGCTTTATGATGCCAACTCAGCCTTTAAGGGTTCGGTGTCAGCGGCCAGGGTTGAAGATAATGATTGCAGACACTTAAGCTGAAGATGGACCATTTGTCCAGGGAGGGAATCGACTTTCTGGTCAATGGTCACCATGACGTTAGATGTTTCACCTCGGAGGAAGGTATCGAGGACATGGGTCCAAAAGTACTGTGTATCTACTGCATGGCTATTGATTAGAAGATACTCAAATGATTTCAGCATCGGGAAGCTGCTTAAGCACACAGTTTGACTTGGATCAATATTCCAGGAAAACTGGCTAAGAGGAGAAATGATACAGGGTTACGCAGGGCAAGTCATTTTAGGACGAGATTTTGCCATCTGGTTGAAAGCAGCATAATTGTGTTCTGTGATGTTTAGAACAACAACATGGTGACCCTGCAATCCTGTTTGCCCCAAAGCAGAAAAAGTGTGTTGGCAGAGTATTACCTTCCTGAAAAATCACAAACCGAGCTACAACTCTAAAACACAGGGGGAAATAAATGCATTCTGGCCCTGCTGTTAATGTTCTAATGTAATTCACAAATTGTTCCGTTTATTTGAGAATGGGAATCAAAACCAGGAAATCGCTTTATTCAAAACCCCTACTCTACTGGCTCAGGAGAGGGGGCGCGGTCTAAACAAACAGCCCTAGACGGAACTGCTTTAGGTTCACAGAACAGCTGTGCAAATCCGAGAGGGCAGCCTCAGCTCCAGATAAGATGATCAAGAAAGAAAAGACCTGTAGCAGTCCATATATGGAAGGATTCGCGATGTAGCGAATCTTGACCGAGCTCTGGTCCAGAAACATGTAATTTCAGAAATGCATGTAAAAGCCAGCAATTATTTCTTGCTTTGATTTGGAGATGCGAGCGTGGAGAAACGTCTCATTATGTGTAATGCGAGACGTTTGACGGCCCTCCGCACTTCAGATGGATTCAATAGGAACAGGATAAAATAAACAAGGCGTCAGACGACAGGTCGAGGGGGTGAACTACACCGGCGCTCATACTGTGAGCACGACGCGTCTTACCAATGCAAAGTCATTGGTTTTCTCTGCGGGTTTAAGTTAGGCTGGGTGTTCAGCTGACGATCCGTACTGCACAACAGCTGCGTTGCCTGGGTTACCGAGGCACAACAGCTGCGTTGCCTGGGTTACCGAGGCACAACAGCTGCGTTGCCTGGGTTACCGAGGCACAACAGCTGTGTTGCCTGGGTTACCGAGATGATATTAAAAGAAAAAAACCTGACATTTAGTCACCGATATGATTTAAGTACTGAAAGACAGATAAACCTCAAATAAATGAGATTAGATGAGGAACTGTGAAGTTCTTTTTTTTCCAAGTTGGTAATGTAGGCCAAACTCTGCTCTATGAAGTCCTCATCTTCCTCTCCTGCAGTGCACGTCTGTACTCTCAGATGAAGAGATGAAGACTGGTCACAGTGGTCACTGTGTCCCAGTTGTAACAGATGTGAATTTTGCTGTGGCTGTTGCCCTTTGATGCAGGACACCATTATGTGGTTACTTTTGATTGGTCAATGGTGGCAAAATGTTTCTGGTCAAGATAAGACTGAATGAGTTCTGAGCCTGGGGGAGAGGATTTCTGTAGGAGAGTTGGAGTGGAGCGGAGAGGAGCTCGTGGACTGAGTAGTTCGGTTTAGAGAAATCTCTCCCTTGAGCTTGAGCTTGCTTGTTTTCCTCTCTTCTCCTCAGTGTTTCTCTACCCAGTCTCCCTTTATATATCCATATATTAGGAATCATTCAGGTGATATTTTGTTTACGTTCCTGTTATTTGTAACATTTTACTGCGTTATTACAGTATCTAACTAATTGTAATATGTAACTGATTAGCTTGTGTTATGCTAATAAATTGTGTGCTACCTTAAACTTACTTGGTGTGTTGGAGGAGGTGGGGGGTGGTGTTGGTGGAGGGGGAGGGGCTGGGAGCGAGGGGTTGTTGTGGAACTCAGAGTGCACTATCAGGCATGGCTTTCAAAAACATGCCAATCAAAAGCGACTCCTCCCCTCCTCCTTAGCAAGGTTAGCTGTGCACTATGGCTACCCGCCCCAGTCAGGAGAAGCTGCCTGCTGGCCTGCTGATTTTCTCAAGGCTCCAGCTGACAAACTCCGTGTGGGATTAGGAGACCCCCCTCCCTCCACGCCCACAGCGGGAAATAAAAAGCCCTTCTTGTCTCTTGTCTGCCTGCCACTCTGGTTGAGCCCCCTGTCTGAGCTAAAACATTCATAGCCGCACTGCAGACCCCTCTGGCCTGGGCCTCTGTGTCCCGGCAGCGTTCGGGGGTTCGGGGGTCAGGGAGGTGAATCTCTCGCTCGCTCGCACGTGTGCACACAAGCACACGACCTCATACGGAGAGCTAAATGTCAGGGCCACTCGCCCACAGCACCCCCCCCCCTCCACCCGTTTCTCTCTTTTGCTTGTTATCTGCCCTGTCGGAGGACTCTGAACACGCGTGTCCTCCATCACCAGCAGTCTCAATGCTCCCCACACTCATTAAATCCCTCTGTGTGAAAGTCTCTCGGTGGAGGAGAGAGGGAGGGGGAGGGAGGGAGATACAAGCCAGCTCATCCTCTCGCCCACAGTCTCCTGCTCTCCCTCATTACCCAGGTCTCCCTCTGGCCGATCCCCCTTCTCTGTTCTTCATTACCAGACCCCGGAGGTGAGGGGGGGGGGGGGGGTTGAATTGCCCCTTGCTTCTGTGCTCTCGTTATCGATACCGCAAGGCGAGCATTGGCTGGGCCGTCACCCGTGGCAGCAGCGCTGGGCCTCTGGATTCATTAAGGTCGAACCACAGCGCTAAAACCGCTTTTTCCTCCAGCTCTCTTCCCTCTCCCTTCTGCCTCACCTTGCATGGAGCTGGACTCGTTACGGAGGAGGCTGCGGTCTCTGCCGTGTCCACGGGCGGAAGGTCTTCCTTTGAAGGGATGGAGACTCGCACTGCTTGGAATATGTTGACGCGGCATGTGTCGCGTCAACGACATTTCTTTTCTTTCGTTTTCATGAGTGCCGATAAATTCAAGAGGAAGTGCAATTCTAACTTCGTGTTGCTCAAAAGCCAACAGGGGTTACAAAAAGCTAATAAACATTACCAAGAGGGAAAGTACCCTGATCCTGTCCTTATAATTCAGATGAGTGGTACACAGTCTATAAAAATCTTCATTGTGAAAAAAAAATCCCCTGCAGAGAGATCCAGAACCACAACACTTCTGAACACCTGGCACCTTACATACTTCCCAAAATAACACGGCACAATCAGTCACTGTTGAAAGTAGAGAATATATGGTGCTGTACCAAACAACACTGAGCTGAGGGTGTGTGGACATTAACAGTTCACGTGTAAACACCCCAGCCAGCGTTACCTTTCCCAGAGTCACTGAGCAGGGCTCAGGCACAGATAGGAGTTGTAATAATGTTCTTGCAGAAACAATACACCTGTAAATTTTCCTTTCTGAGTTTGATGGCTTTTGGCTGTCAAAGACATTCCAGCGCTGGAAGTAGCATCGCCTTGGACATTAAAACAAACAAACAAACTAAACCCCTATTTGCTGTCAGCCCATAAAGTGCTTTTAAACAAACTATATAAGCGTGCTGAGTGCGTATATGAGCGCATGCTGCGTTCCTGGGGGAAATATCTAATGCCATTAATTAAGGCCAGTACAAAAATAACCAAAAGAGATCGCAGCTGAGGGTGTGGTTGCCAAGTCAACCCAGGCCAGAAACGTATTTTTCCCCTCATTGATCTGTCCATCTCCCTTAGCTGGAATAAACCCTCCGTTCACGTTTGGTCTTCCAGTCTAATTCTCGTTTAAGTGATTGGCTGATAATGTTGGAGCGCTGCCTGGAACCAAGGACCTCTGCCAGGGAAGCAAAGTCTCGGGTTCATCCTCACCCTGCTCCACTCTCCACCACCTCTCTCCACCACCTCTCTCCACTCTCCACCACCTCTCTCCGCTCACCCCATCTCTCTCCTCTCACCTCCACCTCTCTCTGCTCACCCCCACCTCTCTCGGCTCCTCCACCCCGTGCTCCACTCATGCCTGCCTGTCAGCACCTATGCATTTTACCTTTTACGAAATCCAGCATCCCTGAAAAAGCTTCATCCACGAGTGGATCTCCGTCAGGCCTCGGGTATCTGGAAGGTACCATTTATCCTCAGTGTAACATTGCAGATCATTCCTTGGAACAGACCTCCGGCGGGTGGGCGGGTTACAATACATGCGCCTGCCTGGCCAGTAAAGACCTCCCACCTGGCTGTGGCCAGCGTTAGCCGACACACGCAGACCTGCCCGTTTGAGCTCAGCTGGGCGGGAGTTAGCCGGGCCAGCGGACTGCTAATGAAATAAGCTCTCACTAGGCCTCTGCTCTCACTAGGCCTCTGCTCTCACTAGGCCGCCGCTCGTCGTCAGAGGCGGGGCAGTGCCAGGTGGCAGATGGCATGTCAGCATAACTAGTCGTGAGGAGGGACAGAGTCGAATGTCGGGACCTACTCCCGTCCCGCTCTCGGAAGACGGTGCGGGAACTGTTCCAGGACCTGTTGTGGAAAATGTAGACCCCCCCCCTCCCGACTATGATTGACTTGTTAAAGAAACAGTACACCTGCCTGGGTTTTTTACTCTCACACTTACACCAGAATATAAAACCCAGGTCTGTAAAATAAACTGAAATCTGTTCAGCAGTTCACACTGATCACAGTTCAGCTCAGCAGTGCAGCACATCCAGGCCATACCTTCCCCTAGAAGTCGAGAGAACCCTTTCCCCCACTACAGGGGTGGAGCTAAAGCTTGTCAGTCAAACCATAACCACAGGATAGGTTGCGGGGCGTCTGGACGGGTGTGTCTTGGTCCTGTCGTGGCCACGGAGACCCGCATTTAATTAATTAGGCTCAGGAAAAAAGCAAACAACGCTTTCAACCTCTGAGATGCAGGACCGATCATAAATCAAGCCACAAATATGGGATTCAGATCGTTTTAATGCCTCTTTGGTCTCAGGCTTTATGCTGTTTTTTATTTATTTATTTTTTTTGATGCGATCCTTGCGCACAGACCTTCACTGCTACTTCAGCACATTCGGTTCAGCCATATTTTGGATGCCTGTCGTTAAAAACAATACAGACCCACTGGAACATGAATCAGTGTGAAGAGCCATGAAAGCAAAGATGCAATTAGTGCATAAAAAACGAGTAACGGGGGAAAGGTTACTGTAATTGGATGCATAACTGTAACACAATCCACGAGGAAAGGAGAGCCTACCTTATTCAGTACTGTTACAAATGTTTTAGCTTGTGTTGGTACATTCTCTATATGTGTGTGTGTGTGTGTGTGTGTGTGTGTGTGTGCACATACAGACCTAACAACGCACATTAGTCACCCAGACAGGAGCAGATATATCAATGGCTCAGGACATCTCACTAGCTGGATCCTGACTCCTTCCTAATAGAGGCGAATCCTCTTACTCCTTCATAATAGCGATCATGCAGCCAGTGTTTTTTCTACACACACACACACACACACACACACACACACACACACACACACACACACACACGTACATACACGTGCACAGACACACATTATGTAAATTTAAACTAGGAATGAGACCCAAGTGCACAGAAGATATTCTAACAACACCACTATTATCTTGAGTAAATACGCTATACATCTGCCTATAAGCTCCCAGTTCTTATTCTGTCAGTGGTGTGCAGGTAAGATCTGGCTATACATTTCCTGTAAATCCTTTAAGTGATCACATATGCACATATTTACAAGTGTAAACAGTGTACTGAACTGCATCCTAAATTCCTGCTAACACCACTGGTGCAGAAACTCAAAGAACTTCCACAATAGTACAACAGCAGTGGCAGGAAGGCTGGATTACCAATAGACTCCACAATGTATTTCAGTGTGGAACAGACCCCAAGCAGTGATCACTCACTGTATTTTCCGGTTCTGTCAGCTCTGACATTCTTAAGCGGCTTTTTTCTCCTGCTAATCATCCTGACGCACAAACCTGATCAGCACCCAGCAGCTTCCCAAACATCCCTGACTGATTGTGGACTGCAATGGAGCCACTTGCTGTCAGCTCTGTGCATCCTGTCACCATCCCGTTACCATTCTGTTACCATTCCGTTACCATCCTTTTGCTGTTGTTACCTTTCCCCTGTCAGAGCTTCACTAAGGGTGGTGTGAATGACTGAGCCTGGCTCTCTTTAATGATCCACGGCACTGATGCCCCACCACGTGTAAAGGCCAAGCTGACCGGCTCAGCATACAGCTCGGACTCGTTTTATTGGCTGAGCTGGCTGCCTGTCAAACTGACGAGCCCAGCTGCTTCTCCTTTGGACCTGGACTGCACAGACTCGAGTGTGGATTGCAATTTGAAGCCTCTAGAGACAGGCCGCACCATCTGACTTGGTGTGAACAAGCTGTGTTGGATGTGTGTGTGTGTGTGTGTGTGTGTGAGAGAGAGAGATGTAGTTGTGTCAATCAATCGATTAAATGAATTGTAGCGTATCTTGCCAAAGGTGGCATCTGGCGCTTCATGTCACGTCTGAGCAGATTCTCCCATCTGAATGTTTCTGAGCTTCACACTGTTGACTATTATGTGGCTACCACAAAGCCTCTGTAAAGCTCTATAAGCCTGCCTCTGTAAATGTGCTACTACAAGCCTGCCTATGCAAGCCTGTCTCTATAAGCCTGTCTCTATAAGCCTGTCTCTATAAGCCTGTCTCTGAAAAACTGCCTGTCTGTCTTTCATACTGAAAATCCATACTTGTCATGTATGAATGCATGTGTTTGATGAGCAAAGTTTTAGGTTTGTTACTCAAGTGTCCTGGCAAGATACCAGTTCATCACATGAAGGCTCCCCCACTTCACTTTAACATCCAGCCCCGGAAACACCAGAGGATTCCACCTGGCAGGCAGCGCATCCTTATTTACATCTCATTCCAAGCTGAATGTGAGGCCAGAACTCACTATTCCTTGCTTTTCCAGGCAATCATGTAGTCACATTTACAGGAAGCTGGTGTAAAATAACACACACTCATCTGAATAACTCATCTGAACTTATATGCACCTGTTTCGTGAAAGAGCATGTACCTTCTCAACCAGAAAGCCCTTCCACCTTCCTGACGCATGCACACACTCATGCACACACACACACACACACACACACACACACACCACCATGCTTCTTCCATTGCCGTGTGGGCAGGCAGGTTCTCTCTTGGGCAGCATATATTTTACAAGTGACTGATTATCTTTATCCCTTTCTGCCTGGCTCAAGGCAGGAAATGAGGACCTGTCATGGTTCTATAGCCCACTAGGATGGTCATTACCATGGGCAGACCATACGTATCTCCCTGGCTTCCCTGCCAGAGGAATGCTTCTAAAATCTCCTTGATAAAACACTGTGCATACTGCATCCCTGGAAACCCCAACACATGTACTGTGCTGTAGATGAAACATCTATTTATTTATCTTTCTTGGCTATTTCCCCCTCTGCATATCTGGTCCAGCTATTGAGGTCACCACCGGTGGCAGTGGGGTGATCTTTCTCATTGTACCACCATTGTGCTGTTTGGATTTTACAAACACGGGGAATATAACAGCACACGTAAGGGCCGGGGATTGACTGAGGGTTTTGCACGGGTTTCATCATCTTGTCATTACATCATTGTATTACTGCAGAGTTCATCACGTGTATTTGTCCCCCTAAGAAGAAAAACGCAGAAGGAATTTGAAAACGGACAGAATCGGAATAACTAGACACCTGCGCCTCGTCAAACTGATGCTTCAGGGATGCGCATATGGGCGAAAAGAACAAAAAAGTAACGGATTGGACCTTCAAAAAACACCTCCTTCTGTGCTAACGACTGTGTCTCATTTACTTCTCGTGGTTCCCCTGTGTCTCCCGTGCGTCTCGAGTTTAGATCGAACTGTCCTGTCCTGTCCTGCTACAGGAGAAAAAAAAGAAAGAAAGAAAGAAAGAAAGACGGAAAGAATGTGGAAAAAAGAAAGCCTTTGAGAGAGTGTGGCAGTGTGAGATCTTTTATCAGACGCTGGCTTCTGCCCCGTTTCCCCTCCGGGTACACACCGCCTCCACACACTGCACCCTGTGATCTCTGGGTCCTGGTCATTCACGGAATGTGTCCATTTTGTATGTCTCTTTAAAATGCCATGGCCTGGGAGCCAGTATAAATCCCAGGCTTTGGAAAATGTTTGTGCCGTACACATCTCTCCTCTCCTTGCAGTGTAAGTTGTCTCTAATTGTCTGTTTCCCCCTCTCTCCACTCCCACCCCTTCCCCCTCTCCCTCGACCTCCACAAAAAAAGAGAAAGAAAGAAATGTAGCTTATTAATGTCATACTAATCGGAATACCCCAGCGTGAAATAGGACTTGGGTCTGGAAAACACACACACACACACACACACATACGCACAACGTGCACATGCTCCATTTTCTCTTGTTTTGTCTCTATGTCCCCATCCATTTGCATAAAATCCAATTTCCCATAGCACTTAGCCTTGTACCATAATAAGTGCTAGAGGCAGATGAAATGCGGAATGCTAGCCTATCTGTGTACGGGTCATTACGGAGACTAGCAAAGGTTAGAGTTAATGAGAGATTTAGGGATTCGATTGGGAGACCAAGGAATTGTAGGCCCAGAGGTTAATTTGGAGCTGATATCTGATTGCTTCTTGCTGGTTTCCTTGGCAAAGCTGTGGTGAGATGTAGCACAAGTAACGCTTTGATTAGTTTAAAATCTAAAATGCACATATAGGCAATTTCTCATTGTTTAATTACTGACATCCATCCAAGATTATCTAATAGATTGTAGGAGGTGAATAAGCTAGCGAGAGAGAGTACTGGCCGTTAAAGCATGCAGTTATCGCCGCTGATATAAGAGGATAACATAGCATTATGTTTGAAAATCATAGGGAGGTTGGGAGTCTGGGGAATTGGAGAGAGAGAGAGAGAGAGGAGCTGCAGCTCTAACTGTGCACAGTGGGTTGTCCACCATCCTTCTTGCCATTTCAATTAGCAGTGGCACGGAGGAGAAGAGTGTACAAGGGGTGTGGCTGGTGGGATCCTATCTTCACGGTAGGGTAGGTCTTCCACTGCTTCCGGGCCAACGGTTTCGGAATATTCTCCGTAATAATAAGAAGTGTTAGGTGCCGAAGGACAGGATGAACCACGGATTCCATGCTCTGAAGTTCACGGCAGGCAAAGGTGTCATTTCTCCTGGTTGACGGCTCCATCCCTCATGGTCTCCTTTGCCAAATGTTTACTTTTGTGACTTCCTGCGCACCCCATCCATCCTACACCTTGCACTCCTTCCACAGTTGCTGACTTAATCCCTCCACGGCTCTAAAATAAACACCTTCTCTCACCTCCCGAGGTGACAGGTTGCTGCTAACACGTCTGCCGTCAAGGGATGGGTGTCACCTTGTTTCCCCGTTATTTCATCATGGTTCTGGGGTTGAAGGTTCTCTCAAATGCTGTTGGCAACCAATCAGATGGCTCATTTTCCACTCCCCTTAGTTCGTGTCTCTGACTGGAATCACTGATCCCCTACGCAGACTCCCTCGGACAATTCCTGCCTCCTTTACCTCTGGCTCATCTTTACCCTATATGTCCATCTCTGTTAAGTTTCATATTTAACATAGCGTTAATGAATTCATGCACAGGCCTGTACTCCAGCGACAACCACTTGAATTCCCTGAGGAGATCACCTCCATGAAGAACTGAACCAAATAAGCCGAGGCTGGCGTCGGACGCGGCCCTTTCAAACGGGTACCCCCGTGGGCACTCCCTGTACCAAGGCCAGGGCGCCCGTGTTCTCTGCATGACATGGTGGTAATGAAAAACAGACATGATGGTGATAAAAAAATCGAGGGATTCATTCGGGAACTCAAACGTCAGAAATAAGACCCACCTTATGAGGAGCCGATGGCAGTGATAAGCATCGCATTTAGGTTCTAAAGAGCTCCGTTCTGATGCGGACACTCCCAGCGTGGCTTTGCCAATCTCTGCAATCATTATCTTAGCGTAATCTCTCAGATTATATGCTCTGCTTGCTCAGGTCTGCTGAATTTTTCAGCCTCTTAAAAAGTCTCCCTACAGTAACAGCTTCACCGGGAGATATTTTGCATTAGCTTTAAGCTTATTCATCCGTTAAAGCATGTTTTTATGTAGAGCAGGATTAAAGATAAGGAGATTTGTACTTTCTTGAGCCTCGGAATGGTGAAACCCGCAATATTTATTCTACTCTAAGACTGTCAAGGCAAAAAAATAAATAAGTAAAATAAAATGGAAAAAATCCTACATTTAGCACGTGTTTCACTAGGGGTGAATGTTCTGTGATGTATACTGTTTTTGGAAAACAAAAGAATCGAATATACCACAGACGTTTTACACAAAACACATTCTGATAATGTAACACATTTGGAAACGATGCTTATCAGTGGAGTGTACACAAACTGATCTAATGACAGGCAACAGAGATCCCACACACACACACACACACACCAGCTAAAGTGGAAATACCTTTTTACCTCCATTTACTTGCTATTTTACTATTCAGTGTTGGCACTTACACGTGTATTGTACTGGTAAACAATGCTAGCACACAGGTCTGCATCCTGTTTGAATGCCTCTATCCTCATTGGTCAGTTTCTAAACACAAGACCACGGTTTACTGGGTGGTTATTGGACTATTCTACACACAGCCTTAACACTGACATGATTTATCAGGCACGTTTATCAGGCACGGCGGGGCTCCTGGTGTTTTTACACATGTCGGAGTCACTGCTGGGGGCTGTATGCCACCCAAACTCATGCTGGCAGCAGTGGCCCTGCGCCCAAAACGGGGCCACAGATGAAGGACTAGATACAGGGATTACAGCCGCCGAGCTTTGGGTAACAGATTTTCTACTGGATTTTCTGCTGGTTCTGTTACATAGGACTGGTGACAATGCAGCCAGCCTGTTACAGTAACTATCCAGATACCTACCTGTGATTACAAAATACGGACTGGATCTTGATTCAAGGCTCAGATTTGAATATAACTGTGGCAGCACCGAGTGCTCATGGTGGCCATTAGGCTGTAGTTTTAAACACTACTCGAATAATATATTTCTAATTAAGTATTGTTTTTTTATGTATTTGCTGGAGAGTGTATATGGATATCCACACTAGAGGAAAAATGATATACAAAAAATAAACACTAATGTTTTATTGCAATATTCTGGTCCAAACGTGCACACAGTACATAGTGAGAGCAACAT
>JAOYMR010000013.1:3651247-3661515 GCA_025802075.1 Tenebrosternarchus preto | reverse complement strand
CTTCTGCTTGGACAGGTTCTGTTGCATATCTGGCTCCATAGGCATGATAAATCTGGCAATAAATCTACTAAAAACCATCAAAAAGGAGCCATTTTCAGTTGTTGTCAGGATACCCAAATCCTCATTCTTGCTGATCAGAAACACATAAATGGAATGAGTCCGATTGTAGTCATGCTGGAATCACTGTGGACTACAAAATGGGTATCAGGGTGAGGCAGGAGAGGTCATCATTTGTTGTCAGATTAACTGGCCTTTGCTATGGCAGCTAGGATCCATAGGAAATTGTCAACGCAGAAACATCGCTTAATTGACAATCCCTGCTTGTTATTTGGCTGAGTGTAATCAGTGACAGGGTGCTACAAAGCAAATACATCGCAGCGGGGGCTCCAGAGAACACCTGCCACTCATACACAGTCAGGGGCCCCTCCTGAAATGCACTGCGCCACACAAGGAAGGAGGCAAACTTGGTTTTAATGTCTCCTCAGATTGATACCGAATGCTCCTTAATAGGCCACCCAGCAGCAACGCTCCTAGATTCAGCTCTCATTCAAGCTCTGTCCACAGTCTGATACGAGCAGTTTAGATCCCCAACGCTTTTTGCTGTTGGAGATGACCGGATAGTGAGGGAGATATCATGTCTCGTCCTCCTCTTGAGTCAACATCTCAAGATCAAGTTTGAGGACTGATCCTGTCTAGATAAACATGGCCATCTCAGACTTTGGCCTGTGCCAGAGTCTCTAGTGAGTCTCAGCTCCACTCTCCTCAAACCTGACATCACAGCCAACATAATACTATTGAGTTGCACCATGTTCTTTTGGCAACAACATTGGGTAGCACATCAGAGTACGCCTCCCAAACAGTCTTAGAGCCCAGGATGCTGATGTACAATCATGTCTTGAGTAGTTTACCAGTTCTGATTTGACATAATCAACTTACCCACTCTAGAAACCTCATCAGCTCTCTCACCTATGTTACTACTAATATCAGAACAGTCCAGATAGTAGCAGAATGATCGTAGCCTGTCTCAAACAGCTGGGTAATAAGGTGGAGCAGTCACTTCCAAGTAGATGATTGTACTGCTTCTGAAGTGGTTCTGTTGGGTGGGTATGGTCTGCTATACCAAGATTGGCTGTTAAAATGGACCGATGGTAATACAGTGCTTGTTCCTTGGTTTCACAGAAGATGAGGGAGAGATAGAAAGACTCTGCATGTGCTGTGGACACTTTTCATATGGATTTTCATGGAGTTTGAGCTTCTCTGCTGCGCTAGGTAGCAGGGCGGTTCGCTCTGACTCATCATCCAGCGCTGTGTAAGTACCGAGGCTTTTACAACTCAGTTCAACCTTCAGATGTCTCCCACTGTCTTCGGGTACCTCCACCTCAGTGGTTGAACTTCCACCATGGTTCTCCAGTGCTACACTGACTTCACAACTGCCATTTACGATCCACACTGACACACCTACATGAGAGTAGGCGGGTAAGACTTCAGTGACACATAAACACACGAATCACATGATGAGAGGATAATGATGCAAGTTTTCATCTCTATTCGTAGGCACTCCCATTTTATACAAAAACAAACTGGGCGGATTATACAGATTGTGGAAATGTTTGAACCATAATTCTATGCTGTTTTGTTGCAAAGATATTCACTGAATCATTGAGAGACATATAGTTTTACGTACGGGTGTGCACGTCAAACTTAGGGATTTCATTGGCTTTATGCAAATTCCTTAGATGTCCTCTTCAAGTTGCACTGTACTGCCTGTTCCCTGTTCAACGTGGCCATTTGGTTTCTTTTGTATACCATAAAAATAAACACACATGGCTAATCACACCTGTTGCTGGCTTTGAATCCAGCTGCCCTGAAAATATAATTAACTCCTCCTTTAATCGTCAAATCTTTCCTGTAAATCTTAAAATCTTAACCAGTTGTTCAAAAGCATACCATAGATATTGTTTTTGTTTACACTCATGCCTGTCTCTTATTTAAGATGAATGAATTAATGAATAAACATAAAGTAAATATAATGAATCTGTCTCTTTTAAAATGAGATGGGCATGCTCCTCTTGTAGAAGGCATTGTGTACTGTGGACACTTATCTATGCTAGAATGAAAGAAAAGTGAATTATTTTCATTATGGTTCTTCGATGGCCTGGACATCCCCAGAATTGGTTTTGCTGAATTGCCTCTGGGACATAAATGGATTCGGGAACCAGAAAATTATCTATCACATACAGGACACACTCATGTGAAGCCAATGATATCCTCTGCCCCTTTGTATGACGGCAGAAGAAAAGTCTGCTGCTTCCTCTGAGAGGCTGTACACAGCAAGGCATAGTGAATGGAATATTCTAGAATAATTTGTGTGTCAGAAAACTCATCCTCCTGAGACTCCGCCCACTTGGATCTCCTACCAAGCATGTCATTTGTGGTGCAGGTCCACATGACTCAGTGTCAAAGATGGATAATGACAAACAGATGACATACAAACGCCCATTTCATCAGTTCACCCTGACGAACCCATTAGGATTCCTGGGTCTGCAGTGGCACATCTAGAAATGAGCCTGGCTATATTATTTGGATGTGAGGTTAGACAGAATGAAAGAACAGAGTCATAAGAGATGTGGTTCAAATCACGCAGTCAGATCAACTATGCATTTATCCTCTATAATACAACACTACATTTAGCCTCTGTACTGTGTGGAGCTGTTATATAACAATCCACAGTTCTAAAATTAGATTTGCTTCTTAAGGATTACCAGCCAGGCCAGATAACGCGTCTGTCCCAAGGAGTTGTGTGGTGTCTTGAATGAGTCATAGCTAATCATTTTTGTAGTGGCATGACTCACAGCTAATAACATACACACATGCTAATAACTGCACAGCAAAAAATAGCCCCATTGTAAAATGCTTTCCCTCAGCTGCTATGTAAACACATCTCACTCCCAGACGGTGTATCCGGTGTGAGACAACTGTATTCATTTAACACATAAGCAAGGCCCTCTTTTCTACCAACATTCCCAAAAGTATTTAATAACTGTCAATTAGGCCATCCACCAGGTGAGATGAAGTAGGTGAACGGTGCAGTCATTACCCTAAATTAAATTATTCCCATTAAATTAGATCCCGAGGCTGTCTGAATATGAATAATGATGTCACTCGAAAGCCAGGGACAGGCCACGATCATCATTAATGATTTTGAGATTCAAATAAGCACAGATGCACAGCCCTCTACTACAGCTGCTGCAACATTCACGGCTCTTCCCGTAATCACAGCATTTACACACACACACACACACACACACACACACACACACACACACACACACACACACACACACAAACACTCAATTTATGCCCGATATCATTGCTCATTTATAAAGCACAAGTCTAACAATGCAGGGGCCTCTCGAGTGCTCGAGGCAGGGATCAGGAGCTACAAAGAAGTAAGTATGTGGTTCACGTATTCAAGCCAAACTGAGCTCTGTGCAGGACAAGACCAGCACACTCCACACACATGAGCGACCACCCCTAACCATGTTTAGGTTTATGTGCGCACATCGTTTGCGACATTGCGACTGTTTGCGAGGTACAGAGAGAGAGAGAGAGAGAGGATGAGAAGGCAAACTAGAGAAGTGCCATGCTAGTCTGAGGAGAGACTGACAGGTGATACAGATTAGGTTGTCAGGAGTACAGGAGTGTGAGGCGCCTGTTCCACATGCATCACTTCCTCCTGACAGCAACTGCTTTGCTCACTGTGGTGATAAAAGAACATTAGGCTATCATTTGTCGTTCTTTTTTTAATGTTTGCTCCAGCAATTAACCATTCTGCTTCAAGGATAAAAAATCTATTTATTTGTATAGCCTATGGACCTGTTTATCTATGATTTTAGAGTAACTTTATTGTTCCTGGTATTGATAAAGGTATTGATCCCTAAAAGGGGCCTTAACAGGTACTGGGTTTTAGGAGCGTCATGTGCCTGTAGTATAGAATCAGAGGTGCATTCTAGAACCATGTGCCTGTAGTACAGAATCAAAGGTGCATTCTAGAACCATGTGCCTGTAGTACAGAATCAAAAGTGCATTCTAGAACCATGTGCCCGTAGTATAGAATCAAAGGTGCATTCTAGAACCATGTGCCTGTAGTATAGAATCAAAGGTGCGTTCTAGAACCATGTGCCTGTAGTATAGAATCAAAGGTGCGTTCTAGAACCATCTTTCCATGGCAACAAAAACATCATTGAAAGACCTCTATTTGAAACATACAAGGAAAAGTTGAGCGTAAAAAGTAATTTTTCCTTCAAGAAGGGTGCAGAATACTGCATTATATTTCATAAAAGAAACTGCATGACTATCTGCAGGACAGAAGTAATAATAAAAAAAGACATAACTCTTTTAACATCAATATTAAAAGAAAATACTGACTAGAAATGCACCGCATCTGACTCCAGGGTGTTTTCCTGTAAAAGCATCATGGCTGTTTTTACAGCGCGTGCCGTATAATTGAGAACTTCATCACAGAGCATCAGCTCATAAAGGTCGTTGTCATCAATCAACACATAATGAAACATGACTCAGATTTCTCATTTATCAAACGCACAACCACGTCCAGCTGTAATGTATCACATACACAATCATATCTAGCTGTAACGTATCGCACACACCCTGCTCAACAACAAATGTCCCATTTGTTTACCTAATAATGTTTCACCCAGCTGAAAATATGTTCATTGAAATGATTTGAAATCACTCAACCTTCACTCTAGTGTAAACAGCACTGTCACTAATGTGTTAGCTCAGAATGCTACAATGATGTTAACTGACTTCTACGGCATGTCTGAGCTGAGCTGGCTTTGATGACCAGTGTAAGACAAGAAATCAAATGAACAGAGTTAGCAGAAATACTGCAGCGAAACAATAAACAGACACATCGCTGATCGGAAGTTTCTTGGCCAGCACAACTACAAGATCTGAGTTGATTCCACATAGAGTTAAGAGTGTTGCTGTCACCAATGGCAACATGAGGAGACAATTCAAATAAAGCATTGCCCTCACAAGGCTACAAAATTAGATCGAATCATCCACACAGTCTGTCCATCAGGGAGCAGTTCCTCAAACATGGACTGAGCCATGGAAGAAAACAATGGCGCTGGTGGTGAATCACCATTGGAGATTCATTGTAGCCACAGTCCTATAAGCTTATTCTGGATGGAGGAAACATCCTCTTCGTTTGACAAACTCGGCCGTCTGGTATTGTTAAATAGCAGGAGCCCATTGGTTTGGCTCGGAGATGGCAGCCAAACTAACAAACCACAGAAGCTCACAGTCGGGGAGGATTGATGAGCTTCTTTCATTCAGGCCCGTCTGTAGGCGAAGGGGTGGGTGGAAGCCTGGCTTAAGCACCGTGGATATTCCCCAAAGAGGGGCTGAGAAAAAAAACAAAAACAAAAAAAACAAACTGTATACTGTTGGATCTGACACACTGCCTAATCACAAATATCCCCCAGAGTGGCATGCAATGAGCCCGTTCGATGTTCTGTTAACCAGAGTTGGCATATTGCTGCTCGGCTGTGCCCTGGCAGTGGCATGGTGGTGGACGATGAGAGGAAGCGCGGCCCTCCGACGCGACACGGGTCCCTGGGCCGGCAGAGAGGACACGGGGCCCTGGGCCGGCGCCTCTGATCCGCTGTTATGGAAAGATAACAAAGCCGTCTCCGAAAAACACGGGAGGAGAGGATAGTAGTGACAGGTGGAAATAGTATAACTGAGGGTTTGTGTTATTAAGATAGTTGGGTTGTCTGGTGTCTAGCATATAAAAGGAGACAAAGTCAGCAAAATCCTAACACCGATGCCCCAAATAATGAGAAATATACCTACCACACAGGAAGCTTATCTCACTAGCATCTAGTAATAAGTTCAGTCATGGCGAACTGAAATAATAAACATGCCTTTCTATTCCAGGACAAAGACAGACTTAACGTTTAAGGAAGCGATCGCGGCCTGCGAGGGTGAGAGTGTTAAAGTCAGATGAGATGAAGGCTGACCACCACATCTGTGAAGCCTGACACCGCGGGCCACCGCCCACACCTGCCTCTGGACTCGACACCGAGCCCAAGTCGAGTAGATGGAGTCCTGAGGCGCAGAGAAACATTTTTACCTCCCTGTCCAAGCGAATGCCTCAAAACCCCAGTGGCTCTTCACCTTACCACAGACCAATGATGCAAAGCACACCAGCAGAAAAGCTGAAAACGAGCCTGACTGACCAAGTCGGTCAACTTGACCTGAGCCCAAACATGGATGCAGCTCACTTGCTAAAGGCAGACATACTCTCAGGCCGGCAGGAACTGGTTACAGACGCAAAACCAGGCAAAAACTAGGGCGTGGGCAGCCGACTACGGGCCTGAGACTTCAGGAGCTGGACCACGTCTGAATCGAATTCCAACTGCACTGAATCCATAGACGATTATGGGGATTTGTCCACTTAATTTTGACTGTTATTTATCAGCAATGCAAAGCAATTAGTGGGTCTGCTAAATAAATGAAGAGTAAAACACACTGAAGTTGTCTATTACATGACACCGTTTGATGCTAAGCGCACAGGCCAATAGGGGGCCATTTAACAAGGGGCCCTCCCTATGATTGTTGTCACGGCGATGCTCAAGCGAACAAGAGGCCATGACACCTCTTCAGCCAGCTCTCGGTGATGCACCATGAGCCTGCGGCTGGAGAGGGTGGGGGTGGGCGGGTTGTTTCAGCTTTTGCCTGCGGTCAGTTCGTAAGCGATACACCCAGCAGGCCCAGCGATCAGTCACTAGCCATGCCGTTCCCACCAAAAACACACTTTGAAAACAACAGGCAGGCCACAAGCACTGACAGAGAAATTTTATCATCACTGTGTTTTTTTTTTTTAAGGAGCAGTAGGAATTTGTCTCTTTCTCACTCTCCCTATTTTTTAAAGGGTACATATTTGTTCTGAAGAATTATGATCCTGTTTTGTTTGTCAGATTACCAAAAAAATGGTGAGGCATGTGATTGAGTTAAAGATGACATTCTATCTTTGTTTTTATCTTTACTTCAAATCAAAACATGCTGGAACACAGAGACAAAACAAAGTGGCAAGTACCAGAGGCAACAGATTTATCCATTTAGCTGGATAAAACGCATTTAATACATACCTAATAGCACCACAGAGGATTGTCTGTCCATCAAAGAGTTAACATTTGTGTATTTAGCAACAGCTGATCCAAATGTCCTCTGTGACGAGCTCTACACGACAAACGTGTTCTCACATCGTGGCTCTCAGTGACAGAAACGCCAAATAAGTAATCCTGCATGTCACCAGCAGTCAGTTTTGGTTTTTGAAGGCTGAATGAAAAGCTGCCAACTAACTCATCAGCGTGCATCATATCATGAGTTTAAAACATCAGCACCCTGCCATATTGCCGCAAATGCAGTTCCTGATGGAGGGTCGTGGGGGGGACGTCCTGCACCTCCATTAAATGACGAATGGCCTCGCCGGAGGCGCACAGAGAGAGGAAATGTGCCGCTGCCGCTCCTTCCATGGCGACGGGAGGCAGCAGCCGGGCAACCAAGGTCAGCCAGGAGTATCCATGGAGATGGGGGGGAGGGGGGGTAAATGGATTAACATGGGCTTAATTAAACAGTAATCCTTTTGTCTGCAGGCATCCATAGAGATAATTTGCTGACAATCCTTACTGAAGGTGATCTACAAATTTGTCTGCTTTATAATGAACCAGGTCGCAAGGAAAAGAGTATTTAAAAAAAAAAAAAGTAAATTAATAAATATATAAATAATCGTTTCCATTAAAACAGTTAAATCAAAGCAACACGATATTTGTTGAGTTTTTTTTAGGTCAGCAGAGTTTTTAGATCATGGGTCAAAGTGTTTCCTCTGTTTGGTGAAAGTGAAAAAAAACAGACAAAAAAAAAAAAAACAATCGTCTGCTTACTGTCCCATTAGTTCTAAGAGTCTATTACCTGAGGTGAGTGAATCAATACAGGGGACAGAATCAGATTTATTTTCCAGAGCAAAAACAATAAAAAAACCAGCAAAAACAACTCTGGCTCCTCTTGCAGGAGCTCAGGCTCCATCTCAGGGTTGTTAGGAGCTCGGCCCATCTTAACAGACCCGGTCAGCTGTGACTCAAGGCCCCTGACAGACACTGATGTACTGGAGGTATAGACGCTCTCTCTCTCAGCGCCTTTCTGTCCTGTACTCCACCCCTCAGGCCCTGTAACTCGGGAACCTGAACGCTGCCAAACGGCCCCCAACACGCCAGTTGATCTCACCTCTTATTGGAGGATCTGAATGTAACAGAGCAGAAAGAACACGAGACAACCTGGGCTTTGGGGTTCTGAAACATTGCCCGACGGATTTTGTTAACCACAAAAATTAACCACACGTCAACAATACCAAAAAAGGGGTGACCAAATAACTTTTTAAGATTTATTTTGTATTCTTTTCAGAATACAATTATATATAAATGACTCAGTAAGTGTAACTTGGACTCTCCGAGTTGAAAATTCAATGATTCTTCTACAGCAATGATTCAATGATTCAATGATTCTTCAAAAGCAATGATTCAATGATTCTTCTGCTTTCATCTTTCAAATGTCTCACATTTGCTGGCCCTGATGCAGAGCTGTTCGGAGTGTGTCCAAGTTTTTTGAATAAGGCACATCTGTCCCAGTCCTCACATTAAAGGACAAATGTAGGACTACCAGTATGTCCTGCATGTACATGTCCAACATTTAAATCTCCCCTTTGGGGATTAATAAAGTCTGTAAAGTATCAAAGAAAGAACGACTACACTCGTAAACGACATCACAATGCTCCCCCTCCGCACGGGATCTAGCCCAGCTGTGGGGTCGCGTGGGGTCACGTGGGATCGGCGAGGCTCGACAGTTTGCGCTGCACCTCGAACAGCTTCGCTTTCACACCTCTCTCCACTTTCGTTGGCTTCGCCGCACATTCTGTAATTGTTTACATCCTCCGCCGTGTCACGCGTTCCTTCGTGTTTGTTGCCACTGCGCTCATTTCTCCACGAGTCTCTCGCTCCACCAACGAGCCACTTTTCTTCTTTTGTTTAGTTTTCTTCCTGTGTGTTTTTTTTGTTTGTTTGTTTATTGTCTTTTCACCTCCGAAAAGAGCAACCTTGAGATACGAACAGCTTGAGATACGAACAGCTTGAGATACGAACAGCTTTGCCACGCTGGAGATAATCGCGCTGTTCACGTGGCTGCCGTGGGTTTTCTAGAAGGCGGAATCACACGCCTCGCCGGCTGACGTTGCCCCAAGGACGTGACCCTTTCATCTGAGACTGCGACTACGCCAGGGGCCGAGTTCTCTATCAGCCCAGCCCAGCTTTCTGCCAGCTCGAACCGTGCGACTGCGGGTGAGTCTGAACACAAGCCAGAATCAATCGCACAGTCTTCAGAGACACTTTCACACTGAATATAATTAACATGCTTAGGACTCTTGTCAATGGATGCTCGCATGTTATTCTTGATTTGAAACTGCGATATTGGGAAATGAAGAGCTTCTAGCACCATATCTTTGACTTTGATCTTTTGAAACTCTCTGAAAACAATGGATATTGTCAAATTAATGCTCATCTGGTAAAGATGCTGTGAACGTCCAAAGCCGTAGATATACTCCTGTGTTTTAAATATTTTGTTACAGTAAGAGGCCAAACCAGAATTCATATATATGCAAAACATGTAAGAAAAACACACACACACACACGCACACACACACACACACACACATCATTTGCCTGTGATTCTGCAGAAGCCTCCCGCTGCAGTGTACGCGTTCTTTGATAAGGCTTTTATGTGGCATGTTGGCGTGAAGCACATACACCAGCTGTCTGCACCAAAGTTCGACTTCAGGCAAACTCCATATCTAGAAATGTTAGCTTAAGGTCTGCTCTCCCAGACAAAGATTAAACCTGAACTTGGAGCAAAAGCTGCATTTAAAAAGGAAAATCCACAAAACCTTAAACATATCACTGTTCTTAAAGACATAATGTAGATCCTTAGGTTCCTCTTTAAGGCATCTTGCACTCTGTCTATTAAACTGACAGAAATAAAAACAAAATAAAGTATTACAGCAAAAGATTTCACTGGATCACCATGTTATCGTCCTAATATCAAAGCACACACTTCTACATTTACGGCATTTGGCTGACGCTTTTATCCAAAGCGACTTACAATTGTGACTGAATACATCTTGAGCAGTTGAG
>JAOYMR010000013.1:3615765-3630305 GCA_025802075.1 Tenebrosternarchus preto | reverse complement strand
CCAAAGAACCCCCACAATGACCCATCTCTAAGGAACCAAAGCAAACAGTTCTTCATCAAATTTCCCCTTGAAATCAATTTACTTTTGGAAGCGAATGGCTTAAAATTCTATATTAACTGATAACTCATATATATTAACTGTTAACTATCCATGTGTAGTCATATAGCCACTCTCATCAAAAGAAACCAGCTTGGAGTACGGTGTACTACAGTACACTGCACCGTACATTACACTACACAGTACAATACACTATAGTACACTGCACCGTACATTACACTACACAGTACAATACACTACAATACAGTACACTACACAGTACAATACACTACAGAACAGTACACTACCCAACAGAATACAGTACACCACAGTACAGTATACCTCACAGTACAGTAGACTACAGTGGTACACCGTATAGTACACTACAGGACAGTACAGTGGTACACCGTAAAGTACACTACAGGACAGTACACTACAGTGGTACACCGTATAATACACTACAGGACAGTGCACTACAGTGGTACACCGTATAGTACACTACAGGACAGTACAGTGGTACACCGTATAATACACTACAGGACAGTACACTACAGTGGTACACTGTATCATATAGTACACTACAGGACAGTACACTACAGTGGTACACCGTATAGTACACTACAGGACAGTACAGTGGTACACCGTATAGTACACTACAGGACAGAACACTACAGTGGTACACCGTATCATATAGTACACTACAGGACAGTACACTACAGTGGTTCAGCATCAAGGGTAGCTCAATGTTATATGTCTAATGCCCTATACGTTACGTATAATTTCAAACAAGTACCTGCAAGACATTTCAATACGTAGGTGAAACAAAAAAAAAAAAAAAAAAGTAGAGCATTTATTAACTGTGTGGATTCAAACATTATGTTAGTAGCCATCTATTAGCATTGAGGCCGAGTCTTCTCCCTAGGCTCTAAATTAGCATGTTACCACAGCATGTTGATGGTAAACTGATGAAGAGATCATGCAAACGTTTGACTGCGGCTGCCACGCTATGACTTGGTTTTTAATCTAGAGAGGCACGGATGTGTTACACAACAGGCCCATTACGGAGGAGAGCATTTCAACCACGCTCGCTCCGCTCTGGGACTGGGACATGTGACACTTTTGGGAGAGATCAAGGAAGGCTAAAATGTTGTAATTAATGGTTTAAGAAGATCGTGGAGATCAGAGGTGCCCATTGTTTAAATATGCAGTAGAAAGTGCTAAGATCTTTTTTTTTTTTTTTTCTCTCTGTTCCCTGCTTCTAGTCTTTTCTCATTTTGACTTCGAAAGCTTTGCTGGTTTAGAAGTATGTGGATTTTTCTGCGTTATTCTTGACCTCTGCTGTGGACTATGGATCTAATTATTGGAAATAATGAACTAAATGTTTTGTGATAAGTTAATATCATATGGGATCTTTTACATTAGAAAAAAGTAGAACTTCTGCTGTCAGATTGTTCTCAGATTTATCTACAACTGAGAATTACTGGGCTGGATGACAGAAGCTATGATCCTCACATTTCATGCACAAGCTGATATGCTAATCCTTCAAAAGTTGCTAAAAGTTTTCTATAAAAAAATCTGTAATGTTAAAGCTGGCTTTTCACAGAAAAGAAAATGGAATTTTACTTCGGGTGTCGGCAACAATATTATCACATTTCTTAGATTAGATTAGGGTTATAAAGAACGGTAAGAGAGAGGGAGAGAGAGAGAGAGAGAAACGTACTCAAAGCAGAATCATAATCATGCCAAGGTGTTTCCTGTCAGCAGGTGCTTGTGGGTGAGTGTCTGAAAAACAATTACATTTTTCTCGCATAATTTGTGTTTTATGTGAGTAAGTTGCTTTTTTGTAAAGTGCGTTTGTTTAAGCCCCTACCTTTCCCAATCAGAGTGGTTTCATGCAAGCATCCACTGATTAAAAAAAAAAAAAAAAAAAAAAACAAACAAACAAAAAAAATCCCAAATTATAAAGCTCTACTTCAAAGATTTATCATGAAAGATCTAATCTCTGAAATTGCACTTGATTATGGGCTCTCCTGAGTACCCATTCAGAAGGAGAGTTAGAGATTAAAAAATGGTATAATATTTAGGTTCTTGCAGAAGGAGATGCTGATGCTTCCTGAATAGAGGTTTAGTGTTTACATTGGTAGGTGGTTCTCAACATTAAAATAGTTTGAGTCAACAGACTCAAGAACTACATTTATGTACTGCATGTTTAAAAGAGACATGTGCTTTTAATGGGAGCACTGGTGGGGGGGCACTGGTTACTGAATGTGAATACTAACCATATTGCCAAGAAACACTGGCACTTATTACTGCTACGAGTGTGGAGAACAAGGTCTGCAAGAAAATGTGTTTCTTTGTGCGTGTTCAAACATGAATAGCCTCTTGCGGATGCTCAACCTCTGCGATCATTGGTTTTGTTCAATGACTTATTGATTCATTTGTTCAATTTTTTTTTTTGCATTAGCATCAAAAGTCAAACTCTAATCGATTTATACTTGAGGACGAAGTTTAATGTCATATTTAAGTGAGAAGTTCTACGTACACTTTCTTAAGATAAAGCAGATTAGTCAAGGTTTCTACAGGCCTTTTAAGTAAAATCAATTATTGGTTTTACTGTGTGCATACAGGGAACAAAACCTCTTATTGTTGTGGGATAATGGCAGCATGGGAACCCACACAGCTCGAAGTAGCTTCTCTATCTTGCTATCAATGGTCTCTTTTGAGCACAGAAAATAGATTAACAAGACTGCAGGTGAGGCATGAAGAAAGCATACACCCATGTATCTCTAACGCTTCTGCAGTCATTTTGTGTTTGTGTGTGTTCGTATGTGTGTGTGTGTGTGGGGGGGGGGG
Source organism: Tenebrosternarchus preto (assembly GCA_025802075.1). Classification (NCBI taxonomy): domain Eukaryota; kingdom Metazoa; phylum Chordata; class Actinopteri; order Gymnotiformes; family Apteronotidae; genus Tenebrosternarchus; species Tenebrosternarchus preto. The sequence continues at coordinate 3,627,416 of JAOYMR010000013.1, read as the reverse complement.
GGGGGGTGTATGACTGTACGACTGTATTTTCCCTCAACATCTCACATCTTTTTCCTGAAAGACGCTCCATAATGAGTTCAAAGATTAAACAGAGTCATGACTCATGATAAATAAGATGACAAATCTTTCCTTAAGGACACATTTCGGTGCAGACACCGTACATCATATCTCTTGCTTCCACACCAAGCGTATTATTTACATCCTGGCATTTACTCATGCATTGTACTGCACCATTACTCATAGGACATCCTTAGGCCTCTGTTCACATGTGCCGTTCTTTTACTAGCACGTCGCATATCCTCCTTTGTTTAAAGTTTAATGGACTCCCCCCCCATATCATTCATTATAGCCACTACATTAGATAAGAGAAGAAAAAGCACAGAGGTCCACAGAGGGACCTGCCTGGTGATCACACAACAGGAGCGACTCTCACATACACGGGGACGCGCCACGGAAGCGACCGCGGAACTGGACATCCAACAGCACGACGGGTTCGGCTACGAGAAAAGCCTGCCGCTACAGCACGCAAGAAACCCTCGCGCTTACATTTGCATGCATTTGTGAGCGCGAGTGTCAGGTTTTAACCCTTTTCAATTGCAATTATAAAGCCATTAAGGGTAATGGAATAAACCTAGACAAAAAGTAATTAACCTCAGAGCTAGGGCTTAGGAGGAACACGCAAATGCCCTGGTTCAGGAGTTTAATTCAGGCCATTATGCAGCCTAATGACTGGTTTGATAATTAAAGATATTGGGGCTGTTTTGTTGGATTTGTCTCCCTGTTAAGACCTTGTGGATCTGAGCTTCTCTTATCTTCCCCGAACTTCCCGCACAGTCAGTGATTAACGCCGGTTCTAGTGTTTTCAGTGGCTAACGTTGAAAACACTCACGGTTTGTTTATGTAGATCAGAAAAAAACAACCCCCACCAACAATCTTCTAACTCAGCTTAACTGGTCTGCTCAAAAAGATATGGTAGTCCAGAGCGTTTGGGATGGTAGTCCAGAGCGTTTGGTATGGTAGTCCAGAGCGTTTGGTATGGTAGTCCAGAGCGTTTGGGATGGCAGTTCAGAGCGTTGGGTATGGTAGTCCAGAGCGTTTGGGATGGCAGTTCAGAGCGTTTGGTATGGTAGTCCAGAGACACAAGCAGGGATATAAATGTGACAGGACACACGGAGAGGGAAAACGGAGAGTGAAGTCATCACTCTGGAAACAGCAGAGGCGGGTCACATCACGATCCATCTTCCACTCTGAGCCAATAATCTGCTTTTGTACTTTGACTGGAAGGTGGCCAGTTTTAGGGGACACCTTTATAATAAAACGTAACAATAATGGAATATGCCATACTATGTATTTTTGAGATACTACCTGATCTGCAGGGCACGTGCTTTTACTCCTGTGGTTCTTTGTAAATAAATAAAATCGTTCTGTAACTAAAGAACATTTAGACTCAAAGAACAGTAAATTCTGAGAGGGAAACATGCAAGTTATCTGCATTTTGGCCAAAGTGAATAAATAATAAAAAGTAAATAAATAAATAACCTCACAAGAGAAAAAGCGTATTCCACAACAGAGCTCAGGTTGTGTGTGTGTGTGTGTGTGTGAGAGAGCTGTCAGAATGCCTGACAGTCAGGCTTAATTCAAACACACAGATTACATGGGAGGCAGAAGCATATTAAACCTGTCTGAGTGAGCGACTACCGTACCAGACCTGCTAAATGCACGTGGTGTCGCTACGCTAACAGCAATAGGGCCAGTGGTGGGAAATGGTTTTTGACAGGGCCTGTTCTGCACTCACATACAGCATGGCTGTGGCTGTGGCTGTGGCTGCTAAAGGAATCCCAGAGGCATCATAATCAGCACAAACTGGTACATCAACAGTTGTATTTTTTTATAATGCTGTGCCTTATGTATATATGATAGAGAAATAAGACAAAAGAAACAATATTAATGAAAACAAAAATTAAAGAGTGGGAGAAGCTGGTTAAAAATATTTCACATTTATAGTTAAATAATCTTAAACACAACTGTAGGATGAACAGGCATTAGTTGTTCAGATATGAACACTGCTGTCTATAGTCCGTATATCCCTCACTGTTCCTGTGATTTTTCCCTGTTTATGTGTGATAGGTGCATGCTTGGCTGGGCTCATTGTGTAATGCATGTCTACAGAAGCAGCTACTTTCCCGCCGGAGCAGAACTGGGGGGGTGATGGTGTCCCGTCCCACATGGTCCCCGCAGCCTCCACCCTGCAGAGGAGCAGACACCTGGACACCCCTCTACATGCACCTGCATGGCAGCTGCATGATCCACGCTCCACTGCGCACACACACACACACACACACACACACACACACACAGGCGTGTGGTCCTGCGGCCACACCGGAGTTGTTTTTTAGCGTGCGTCACAGCCCAGCGGCTCTGCTACAGATGTCCGGCATCCTTCGGCGATAACGAGCTTCAGACGGGTGTAGGGGTGGGGGGTTGTGAGTGAGTGGGGGAGGGGTGGGTCTGAACATTGAACACACACACAGTCCGGTACAGTGCGGAGGCGTGTGCTTTTTATTCTGGTCTTTCTCCACTGCAGAAAAATAGTCAACTAGGAAGGAGCCTTGACTTCAAACTGCACGTACTGATTAACATACCATTCAGCACTCATGATATCACGGACGCTGCTGAAACAGAACCATGGCACAGTGCTGAATGGTACAAGCCCATTTTTTTAGGCCTGTTTTTAACGGAAGGACTGTTATTTGAATACGGCTGGGATTTTACAGCGCTTCTAAAACGGCGTGTCACTTTCAGCGCTATCTAAGGCATTAGCACTGTACGTACGCTACACTAAGTGCATGAAAATCATGTAATTGCACTCATGACCTCTGCAATTAGTTAATCATGAAAGGCTCCAATTAAAGCTTATCAGCAGGCGCAGTTTAAAGCATCACGAAGCACCGTATGTGGGCTGGAAGGGAATGAAAAGGGCCGTTGCTGAGAGCCCCGGGCTCCCAGCACACCCCGACGACACCGATGCATCCGATCTGCCCATCTTCTTCATTAATAACCACAAGATGATGATGATCTCCTGAACCGATCTGCAGGTCAAAGCACGGCAACGTTAACGCGCCGTTCGTGTTGCTCAACGCACGGGACGCTCTCCCCAGCCTCTCCGTTAGGAAACGATGCGTTCATTTATTGCCGTGGTAACGGGCCCGGTCCGAGATGACCTTGATCAGACAGCGTTACACCACCGTAGAGGGTGAGTCCGTGGATTTTAGACGTTTGGGCCAAAAACCAAGATTCCTCAGGCCGGGAAACGCTTTTTCCAGTCCGTCTCGTTTCAGCGAGCTTGTGCCTACTGGAGTCACGGATTCATGTTCTCAGTTGACAGGGGGGAGGTAACCGAGGAGGAGGTAACCAAGGAGGTCTTCTGCTGCTGGAGCTCATCCGCCTCAGGTCTGATATGGTCGGACGTTCTGAGCTACTTCACTGCGTAACGTGGTTGGAAAGAGTGATTGAATCTTCCCCACCACCCTGCCTGTTCCCTCCAGCATGACCATCCCCCTCTTAGCTCTCTCATCAATGAGATGTTTCCAGCTACAGAACTGCCACTCACTGGTGTGTTTTCTTTTTTTTTTTTTTTTTTTAGTTTCCTGTTTCATACGACACCAGATGAACCCTAGGGAATGTTGTGCATGGAAATCCCAGCATATCAACCATTTATGAAATAGTCAAACCATCCCTCCTGGTACCAAACGCTCTGTGGTTAAAGGCGGATCATATTTTCCCCCATTGTGCTGTTTGATGTGAACATTAACTGAAGTTCTTGAACCGTGTCTGTGTGATTTTACGCACCGTGCTGCTGCTGTCACATGATTGAATGATTGGATAATTGCATGAATAAACAGATGTAGCTTTATGTAACTCTATCTGTCTGCCTGTCTAGTGTCTGGATTAAATAAATACACACGTACCTAAATAAATAGTCTGTATCCCTCCTCTCTATCCCTTCCATGGCACTAAGACCAGACATTAAACATTTATAAACTGCAGGTAATGACAGGAAAACTCTGCTGGGGCAGTGGCCCTAAAGCCTTTGAGCTGGACGGGTAGGAAGACATTTGGTCATGTGCTCTGTGAGCTGGTTACAAAGGCAGAAGGAGTGAACACCTCATCTATTTGAGCTTAGCTTTTTGAGGTCAACCATCATTCTCAGCAGTTTATCATCTGTTGCCGTCCAGCCTGCTTATGATACCTGCTATAATGATGAATTTGTGCGTGTGTGTGTATGTGTGTGTGTGTGTGTGGGTGCATGTGCGCCTTGATGAGAGTGTTGTACTCATATGAAGCTGGGCCAGTTTTAATAGGTCTGCTGACTCGTCCACCACAGATGGATTACAGAGTCTATCTCACTTTACACGTCCTGGCCCACTGTAGCTCGCCTCCATCCATCCTCTGGTACTGTCTGTCTGACCAGCTGTCACAGACACCCTCTTAAAGGAATATAAAAAACACAATACTTCCAAGTATAGCCATTTCATAGTTCTCCAGCTTGTCCTTGTGGGCAAAACCGCTTTTGCCGTTAGCTGCAAGTAATCCATGTCTGTAGTGCCATCAAGAAAAGTCTCATAAAGGCCTTCTAAAGTTGAATTCAAATGTGAAAACATCTTTTACACATTAATTTTTCAACACTTTTAGACATGGTGTATTCAAGGGCACTGGAAGACATCGGGGCCATTTACACCTTAAGTGTTTTTTTTTTTTGTTGTTTTCTGTCGGACCACCACTATGAGATATGAGCCTGTTACTCATAAAGGGAAGAGACTTTACCAACATACCAAACCTGACTACCACTGTTATTATTTCTATGATGCTGGTTCTTTATGCTGGTATCTACCCCCAAAAATAACATTTGAAAATGTCTCCAATGTCAAAAAAAATTGATGGGCCTCTTACTTGATTTTATTTTAAGATGTTAGATTGGACCTAATTTTATTTGTAATTTCTTGTAATAAGGATGAAAAAGGCCTGATGCATATGCTGTGGGGGGGGAGGGCAAACCTCTCCAAGCTGAAGAGTCAAACATGTGCCCTGGAGCATAATCACTGGCCTCAAAGTCACTTCTACACGTGGTGAATCCTCCACACAGAAGTTCTAAACACACGCCCCAAATCAAAGCACCGTGATTTGGCTTCAAAGACAATGGCCCTGATGGCAGTGCCAGTCAAAGCTAAAGAAGCGCCAACCGAAATGCGATTAGCAACGAAGGCAGGCCAACGGCATCCGTGAGGAGATCAGCCGCTGAGCCGCACTCTCTCCTCCACCCACACCTTCACCCACACCCCCTTTCCCGGGGTAATCATTCAGCCCTCAGGCCCTCAGGGTTTACCGTGAACCCGGTGTTCCGCGCCTGAACGGGGAACCGAACCCTAACGCACAACCGTGAAGGATGCGGAAGCTTCAACGTCTCGTTATAGCAGTGCGATGCGGGACCTGCGGTACCTGCGTGCTTTAGAGTCAGTCTGTGCTGAAGCTTATCTGACTGCCTTCCTGCTGCCCATGTGGGTATAATGTGCTTCAAATTACAGCGATAACGGAAAAGAGATGAGAAAATCCTGCCTAATTTGATAAAAAACAATTACCTGTTACAGCAGTCAAATGGAGGGAAGTGTGGTGGAGGTAATAAGGAGACCATTAATAGAAAACCTTCATAAAGAGTAAACGTTTATCTCCCCATTTGTTAAAGGGGTTTCATTTTGGAGCGAGCCACCTCTGAATGAAGCTGTTCTCTTTACGTGGCCATTCCTGTAACGGAGACGGGGACGTGGGAGGGGCTAATGGAGCGGAGCACTGTTATTGTTACCGATGCATGAGATGGGCCCATTCCCAGCCAATTAATAAGCACACTGCCCCACTGGGGAGAGTTAGACATGGGATATGAGAGGAGAGAGGAGGAGGTTAGGGCAGGCTGTGGCAGAATGGTGTAGAATTAGGGCAAGGAAAAATAAAACGCATGAATGAAGGAGAGGAAGACAATGGGATAGAAGTAGTGCATGTGAATTTAGAGCAGGTAAACCTCTTCACTCAAACCCATTACTAATAAGATGTTCATCATTTGAGTTAATCATTCAAATGATGGATTTAACGGATTTAATGGATTTTAAATAAATGAATAAATTAATTTAAAAAGGCACGTTGGGCTTAAAAAAAAAGAGGCTTCCATTAATTTTTAAGTGTTTACTGCGATAGAACCAAAGATCACTGCACCAGTGATCTGCAGGTGCCTCAAGAAATGTACTCGTACTTCCACATCCAGTCAGCATTTAATTTCGTACTTTGATTATAGAACTAGCAAACTAATTCGTTTTGTTAATGTGTAGAGTTCATTCCCTCAAAGGAACTAGATGACTACAAAACACACTCCCCCTTCACTGAGATGCTAAGGGCTAATTCCAGTTCAGCAGTGATATACGTCCAGTTAATCTTGTCTTACTAGGAATCAAGACTAGCTGCTTTAAAACTGGACAATAAAATCTTGACAATTGACCCCATTCAAGAGATGTTGGTTTGGGTAGATGTTCAGCGAAAATTACGGAGGTCTGTCACATCTGAAATCTGTGGTTTTAGAATTCTAGGCTGAATTCTGACATCTTGATTTAAGCAGCTTGACTGGAGGCCACAAGAGGTTTAAATATTTCACGAATGTCACTAAAAGCCCTTTATGAAACTGCACACACAGAGTACAAATGAAATGCTGCATGTGCAGGCAGACATGAAGCTAAACATGGTCAAACCTGGTTTTAATGGAAGCTGATGTTTGTAGTGTGCAGGGCTCCATTACGACCCGATGAAGAGCACTTGTTGGAGGAAACATCGCCTACTGATCTGCTAACGCTGCCGCTGATAAAGAGGTATCATTTGAAAATCTATAAAGACGATCGTGTTTGCTCAGTCGAGCCAACGAAGCGCGAGATCAGCTCGCGGTTGTCAAGACAGCGGCACGGAGGGAAAACGGATTGTCGTGTTGCGGGCTGCTCAGGTGCGAGTCGTGCATGTACAACTGGAGAAATGGACCCTGGCACACCGTCACTACTGTGGAGCAGAACTGCAGTGTGAACGCTGTGACAGATATTATTCAGTTGTGTAATATTACTCATTTGTGTGTCAGGCAGATCCTCAGCTGCAACTGGTATGGTCACATCATGACATGTTATATACTTACACACACATGTCCACACACACACGCTGAGAGAGATCACTGTTATCCATGCTGGTGAGTCATGAAAATAAACTGACAAAACCTTAATTTACTGCCAGTGATTACTACTACCTCCTCTCTCTCACATGCATTCACACCCCTGCGCAGTTCTTGGCAATGCAGCCCAGGAACTGCTCTGAGCCCTGGAGCCACTCTGGGATCTGCGGCAGCTCTGGGATCAGTGACAAGTCTAGGATCTGCGGCAGCTCTAGGATCTGCAACTCCAGAGTGTGTAACACTGCATTTAAAGTTTGCTGCATTCAGCCGAGGTCTTGTCCCATCAACGAACAAAGGATGTACCTACAGTGGCTGAAGGCAACCTGACTACACTGGTAATAAATACACTTAGAACTGAATCAATAATAGAACAACGGCAGCTCCAAAAATGGGATCCAAAGTGGGTTTTTTGGGGGGTTTTTTGTCGTGCTGGGAGTAGCTGCTGGGGACAGCTGGACCTGCCTGCATACGTATATGATGGCAGTGGTTTCAGGTTTCAGATGAAGTTTAGATGAAAGAGGCCTTTCTAAAAAGAGGATCTGCACTGCCTGGGTTTAAAAGTACCATTTTAAAAATGTTCAGCATTCAGATGGTCCTTGGAACATGTGATATCAACTAATGTTTTACTTTGGAGTGACTGGTCGAGGTCACTTCAGAAACTAGAAAGTCATCTGTGGTGCTGAGAAAACACAGTAAACACCTTTCAGTCGTTTTTATCACTACATGAACTATGTATATGCTCTGAGTAACTGCCCAATATTCTGCCTTGCTAATACCACAGTCATTACAAAATAATGCAATTAGTCCTTAAAAAACAAAGCACTGTTGAAGACTTCCCATTTTTCCCCTGTTCCTAGTGCTCATCTCCACCCTGTTCAACCTCACAATGCTGCAGCTTGAGTCGTCTCCACTGGCACACCTGCTCCAACGCCTCCAGAACAGCTCCCTCTCCGGCTGATAAATCTTTAACAGGTGCTTCCAATGAAAGATATTCAAATAAAAGGGTTCCGTCTGAGCAAGGAGGTGTGAAAATTGTGGTAAAAAAAAAAAATTAAAAATTGTATATTAAATTTGCTCGTACAGAGAAGGACATTTTCAGCGCCAGCTGGCCAGAAGCTTCTGAGAAGTCATGGTGATTCAAAAACGCAAATCCATAACACAAAACAGAACAAACATAACATCCCAATCATTACAGAGCTTTCAGAGTACACACTGCTTTACTTTGTTTGTACAGCTGTGAGCATTTGAAGAGCATTTTGTAATTTGTAAGTGAATATCTTTTACAATACGTCAGGATTTCGAGTCTTTTTATAGCCAGGTTTCAGACGTTTGGCTGATATATACACAATGCGTGCAGATGTGCTACCTTTGTGAAACTCACAACATTGCACGTGTTCAGGCTGGGCACGTTAAAAAGAGTGAGGAGCGAGAGAAACTCGAAGCAAGGGAGAAAATGACGGAGATGGCGTGTAAATTAGGTGAAAATAAAGGAGGACAGAGAAGCAGAGAAGGTCGTGCTGGGAGAGCAGGGAGACGCAGCGTGCTGTCCCACACGCGAGCTTCGCACCGAGGAACGTTCTCGCTCGTGCTGTCATCTTTCCGTCTCTCCGCTGCATACGCCATCTGCTTCGGCTCGCGTGTGCCCACGGCGCGCTGGGGTTGCTATGCTTTTAGTGCTGTGAAGTGCTCCATTTGCGCGTGCCGCGGCGACCGTAGCCGTGACGACTGCCACCCGAGTTCGAGCCGAGTTCGTAAACAGATATATCTGTGTTTAATTAACCGGTGCTGTGACTACTCTAATCATGTAATATCCACAATGGACGGTAAAAACCCCTTTAACATAGAACTAGTTGTCAATGCTGACTATAATAAGCCACTAGAAGGTATTATATGTAAAAAATGTGAGATCATTTTGAAAACAAGTCAATCTGCAGTGATATTTCTGCATATGTGAGTGATGTAACAGAGTCTGTTTGCGTGGGGAAATGTGGTGCTGCTCATTATGTTCATGGATGCTCTGACTAATTATGCACTAAAGTCCAGAAACTAGACTTTCTGAATGTACAAGCGGTTAGAGGTGCAACAAATCAATGTCTCGCATAATGAGACTGAACCTGAGGCTTCGTCTCACAGCTACGGTTATTTACCTGTAACTAAACCGCCGGCACTAACCTGAGCTGCATCAGAAAAAGGAGAGTCTCTGTCCTACAAAATACTATACAAAACATAAATCAGGTAGGATGGTAGAAATACCAGATCCTGCAGATTCACACGAACCTTTGGGAAAATTCACAGGTTTATGGTAAGAGGTTGGCAGGTATGACTGTCGTATCAATGATTTTGAACATGACACACAGTGGAGCACAAACCTGTGTGCACCTGCTTCTGTAGGCATGTTCACTGAGCCCTGTCTGAAGATACTGCACAGGTGTACAGTTTGTGTTGTATGTTGCTAATGCAGCATTCAGTGAACTACACGTGGTGTGTGTGTGTGTGTGTGTGTGTGTGTTAACTGCAATGTTCTGATAAATACCCATTCACGTAGCTATGTGGCCTGAAACTATGATGATTTTGTGGCAGCAGCAAAGGGTGTGTGGTGTCTCTGCGTGTGTGTGTGTGTGTGTGTGTGTGTGTGTACTCCCTGATGAACAAAATGCTGATATTATCACAGTTCCTGACAGGCCATCAATAACCAAGGGCTCCCTCCACTGGCACCAAGGATCCTCAGTCTGAAGATGGCGGTAGGTGATATTTACTAGCTCAGTAAATATGAATGGACACCCACTAAGTAGCACATATCTCCTTCCCCTCGCTCCTTGTTCTTTTTATCTCTTACTTCATACATTTGTTACTTCTACCTGTGTGGCTTATGTATATTCAAGTCATCTCTCTCTCTCTCTCTCTTCTCTCTCTATCTCTGTTATGTTCATTTTAAAAAATGTCTTCCAATTAAAGAGGATGCTAACAGCTAGTTCTAAAGATTTAAAATCATTTACAACAAAAACTGTCCATTATTACACAACAGTAACAGTTTTATTTTTTTTTTTTACAAATTTCTGCTGTTTCTCTCTTCACCGTCACAATCTGCACTAAGAAAAAAAAAACATCTAAATAATCCAACTTCCCTACTTCCCTACTTCCCTTCTTCCCTTCTCCCTACTTCCCTTCTTCCAACTTCCCTACTTCCCTTCTCCCTACTTCCCTTCTTCCTACTTCCCTTCTTCCTACTTCCCTTCTCCCTACTTCCCTTCTTCCTACTTCCCTACTTCCCTTCTTCCCTTCTCCCTACTTCCCTTGTTCCCTTCCCACCTCACCCTCTACTTCTCTTTTCCTTTCCCTTCTTCCCTTCTATCCCCCATTCTTCTCCTCTTCCTCCCTTATTTCCCACTTCAGGCTGCTGTCCTTTTGTTGTTTGTTTTTCTCCTCATTCTGTTGTTTGTTCTTCACACGTTTCTTTTGCTCAAGGTCCTACTTCCATCGTAAGTGAACCAGCATGACCTCTCGTCCTTGCTGACATTTTCAGCAGTCAGCATCTTTTTCAGCAGTCAGCATCTTTTTTTGCTGCAAACCTCAAGTTGTGCATTCATTCAGATCTATGATATCAATGATTTGGATTAGCACAAAAAAGAAAAAAGTGCTTTCAGCCATATGGCTTTTTTTTGACAACATGACAACAGAGGAGCAAGTGCTGGAGTCAAGCAGCTTTATTTAACAAAGAAAATGAAAACAAAGTGTTTACATAATGCAGAGAAGACCTTGGAATGGAAAGAAGAGAGCCAGGCATTAGTGTTTTGCAAGGCTACGGTGAAGAAGTACCGGTTGGAAAGGACTGTTGAGTTAAAAAGGGGGTTTGGTGATTTGGGTTTGAATGACGGGTGTAGGAAATCAATCAATAAGTGGGTGCTTGGGAATGGGGAAGTGATTTGGAAACATGATTGGTGCTGGAGTGTGCCTGGCTGGGTGCCAAGCAAGGTGATGGCTATGATGGTTTGATGAAGCCAAGCAGTGTGTTGCATTAAAGCTCAGTACCTTGTGCATGTTATCATAATGTGTTGGGAACGAACTTATTTTAATGACATGGTAGTAGGTTTATTTCACTCTTAAAGCCACAGTGTACGATTCAATAACTCATAGGACCAGCAGACAAAGCAGTAACTACTGAGAATTGTAAAGTAACTATATATATGGAAACTAATAAGAATATTATGCAATTACAAAATTAAGGCCACAGGTGGGTTCTGGGAATGCAAGGGTTTGTACTGCTGATTCAATTGGTTTATACACTTTACTGCCAAAAGTATTCGCTCACCTTCCTTGACTCACATATGAGCTTAAGTGAACATCCCATTCCTAATCCATAGGGTTCAATATGACGTTGGTCCACCCTTTGCAGCTAGAACAG
>JAOYMR010000013.1:3546363-3559677 GCA_025802075.1 Tenebrosternarchus preto | reverse complement strand
CCCCCCCCCCCCCCCCCCCCCCCCCCCCCCCCCCCCCCCCCCCCCCCCCCCCCCCCCACACTGTATAAGTGTGTGACAAATAAAACTTTGAAACTTGTATCCCCAGATACAAATCTGTTAATATTGTGTTGATTTGACAGGTTTGGTGTACAAACACAAAGTCCTTCCTTCTGTGTAATCATACAGCCCTTGCAGACGGGGACACATGTCACACGTTTGATCATACCTGGGGCTACACCTGCTATTCCAAACACTCAACAGGCTCCTTACAGCATTTGTTTGTGAGTGTTAGTTGTATTTTTCTGTCCTTGTATCTGCCTGTGCTCCCACTAACTTGCTTTGTAACCCAAGAGCCTCAGCTCCAACCACTCAAACAAGTCCAGCACCACTGGGCTCCACACCAGACATAAACAGTAATTTTCTGTACAGATTAAAAAAGAAACCCAAGTCCTTTTTGTATGAAGTCTTTTGTTGTCTTAGACACTCAGCTTCAATTATGTTATTTATTTAATTTTTTTTTTTTTTTTTAACCAAGAGCTCCAAGAGGGTGATAAAGTGATGGAGAAATCAATGAAGACCCTACACCATCCTCATTACTGTCTCCACACAGCTGGTATTATTATCGTTACCATTAGTCACACACTCTGTCTTAATAACGCAGTGCAGAATGAAAAGCTGCGCTGCGTCTAATGAAGAAGCGTTAAAGAAACGGGGGCCCTTGCAGTGAACCGTACAGAACCGAGAGCCAAAGGCTGTCGTGCGTAGACCCAGGACTGGACCCAGGACTGGACCCAGGACTGGATCCAGGACTGGACCCAGGACTGGACCCAGGACTGGAAGAACGTGTCAGGACGATTTGTGCCATTCATTTACCACATCTAAAGGAATAATCTTCCATCAATCTCTTTGCATTCTACTCAGATTCCTCTCTCGGTTTTACGTCAGGTGGCACAACTTTCTCTTGATCTTTGAACCATTTCCTGTACCTCTAAGGTAGAGATTTAGCCTCAGGTGGCCTGCGTCAGGTGTGCGCTTTTCACTCGCTAATTTGGCACGTGACTCACAGCACCCAGGGGCATGACGATGTCACCTCTTCAACACCACCCCCTTACCCCACCCCGGGCCCACATGATTCATTCATGGAAGGTCCATGAAAGCCCTGAGAGCACCGGGGGCGGTGGGAGAGCGTGTGAAGAGAGCGGCAGTCCCTTCAGCCGGTGTGTGGGGCTGTTTGAAGGCCTGCCTGGCCTGCGAGGAACGCCCACTCACAGCTGTCCGTGGAGCTGAAGGCTGTCATCCTGAGCTGCTGAGAAACCACCTCCCCTCTCCGGTCCTCAGACTCAACTCCCCCCCCCCCTCCATCACCACTACCATCACTATCCATACTGAAGCTATGAAAAGGGGTTTTAAAAGACTTGAAATGTAGCTGTGCTCATGACGGAGTGATGAGACGGCAAGTCCTGGTGACTCCATGAATTTCTCAGAGGAAAGTCACTACAGTATACCCACACAGAACTCTGCAACAACAGCAGTTTCACACTGTGCATCTGTCTGCATCTGTCTATCTCCAGCTTTCCATCAGTTAATGGGTACTGAAAGGTTCAAATACTCGACAAATGCTCCAACCGAGTGTTTCTGAACATGAGAGTCAACTCAGCTGCTGCCAGGCTCTAAAAGAAGTGCTAGACTTCCAGAACACACTTTGCTTCAACAGCAAAAGTCACTGGCACACAAATCCAAAGGGTAAAGCCAAAAGAGGAATCAGGGACAGGCAAACGGTGAGCCGAGCTATAAATGGAGTAAACTGGGGTAGGCCAGTTATCAGAGTAAGAATACGAACTAGGGCCAGGTGTAAAAAGGCACAAAACTGTGATAAACGGGCTTAGAACGAACACCCAGAGTTAACAGGAGCAAGATGCTGCAAAGACTGACAAGCAGAGGGCTGGTTAAACAGAACGAGGCTCCGAACCCAGAAGCAGCAAAATGAGTGTGTGCCTAATTCACGGGTGAGGCTAGTCTTAAATCTGCAGAGCCGATGGATTCTGATTGGTTAGCAGTTTGGAGGCGGGACACAGTGGGTGTGGCAGAAGTGTTGGTGTCAGGTACAGGAGAGGGCACATCATCTATCAGTGAGCTCTGTGACCTTCAAAGTTATTACTCCAGCCAGTTACCAAAGAGAATGTTGCTCATGCATTAAGCTCACGTTATATTTGTTATATTTTGCTTGGTTTCAATATAACTGGAAGAAACATATGTTCTGACTCAAACACCTCTGGGACATTTAGTAATAAAGCTATTATTTGTCAAAAAGAAGAAACAGAAAAACCTACAGAATTACTAAAGGTCTGCCAAATTCCCTGTGTATTTATTAATGGTCTTGAGAGACTTGGCCCTGTGTACCAAATTTACTACCTGGCTGATGCAATTTGCAAACAAATTGTTTTTTTTGTGGTTTTATGTTGTTTTTGCTGCTGTTTTTATTTCATCTGTTGTTTTTTTTCCATTTCAACCTCCATTAGAGAAACGTGCCACAGCAGCTCAAAACTTGTCTGCAGTCGGACTGAAGCATTCATGCATTTCCTTCTTGTTATTCAACCATTGAAGGTTTTACAACCCACTCAAGGAGAGTCTTAGAAATCCTGAATAAACCACTTGAGCAGGACGTAGAACTGTGCAGAACAAAACAAGAGTGGCTGCAGAAAAGCCAGATCCCGTACGATCTGAAACAGCGCCTTCTCCTACATGTGGCGAGTGAGCAGTTGATCGAAACCTGAGTGGGCTGCCGGTGGGTGCGTTTGGAGCAGATTAAAATACGTGCTCTGACAGAATGCTGCCGTGCATTCGTGTATTGGGCTGAATAACCATTCTTGGACAGAGTGGGGGGGGGATAAAAAAGGAAACGTTGTTTGTTTGTTTGTTTGTTTGTTTGTTTGTTTGTTTGTTTTTACTCGATAAAATCCCGTTTGTATTCAACATTAAAGAAAGTAGAGAAGTCGGAAAGGAGGGCAAAGAAGAGATAATGCGGTACAAACATGACCAGCCCACCCTCCTTCCTGCCAGTCATTACTCACCCGTGTTTAATTACTGTAATGCAATTACCTGCTGACATGCTTGTGCAAAGTTGATAAAGCCTAACGTTTTTGTGAGCGCAGGGACTCTAAAGGCATCAAATGTTACCCTTTGGTATTCAGTGTTCAAACCCATGCAGGGATGTTGTAAACACACCCAGCAGTAAATAAAAAATGCATCTCTTAGTTTAAGACAAAGGAAAGGTTACTGAGTCATGAGAAATCTTGTTTTACTTCTTGTGGTTAAAGAAATAAAATGTCTAGTCCAAATGACATATTGGCATGAGAATAAAATAATGTTTGAAATAATTTTGTTTCGAATGTAACAATGTGATGAGCTTTGTGTGCTTCAACTGTTTAAAATGAACAAATAACTTGTTAACCTGACCAGTCTGTCAAGCTTTAACATTCTTGGTGACCGATAAACTGATTTCATTTTTTCCAACAGTATAAATTAAATGTTTCACCAGGCTTCAACTTGACACATACTAAGCTAGCAAAGCTTCTCTAGCAACCAGTTCCGCAGCACTACATGTATATTACTCAGTCCTAGCCAGGGCAAAGACTGCTACCATCAAGAGGATATGTGGAAATATGATCTTTTCTTGATGCTCAGTGTGTTTCCCACACAGGTTTACAAACAAACGATTGTTAATATGCCCTTAAAATGAGGAAATTCTGACATTAGATCCATACAACATTACAGAATGGCACTGGAACTCATGAGGAGTATCAAAAACTCTGTTCGTTGAAAATAACCCAAGATGGAAACCCCCGTATAATTAGGCATTATTTGTTTAGGAGAGGCATGGCTGGAGGTCTTAGTATGATCTGATTTAATCTTAAACTGTCGCAGAACACCACTGAATTCCCAAAGTTTAGTTGATGTGAATGGAGTTAAATGAACAACGATAACTGAATCTATAAGAATAACTGGATACAAATAAACACTGTAAGGACTTAGAATTGGAAATTTTGCAGCGTATATGTGTGAATATACAGTAAGTGCACTGTGTGTGTGTATATGTGCTCTCCAAACACCTTTTAACATATAAAGGAACTGGATATTTTGAACTGCTGTGGTTCTGTACTGATGTGTGTGGGTGTAGTCATGCCATCCCTCCCCTCCATGTCAGAGGAATCTCTGGACCACCCCCTACATCAAGAACTGTGGGAGCTTAGGAAGAAACTGCACAAATCACAGGAAAAGATCAGGAAGAGATCTCCTCCCTCTGCCACCAAAGACAGGGAGGCTGGAGGTCTGCGATGCTCAGGCTGGACTGGTCACATGCGATTCTGAAGCAGTGGGGTGGATTGGGTCACGTGAGCTTCTCCAGCAGTGGGGTGGACGGGTCACGTGAGCTCCTCAAGCAATGGGGTGGATGGGTCACGTGAGCTTCTCCAGCAGTGGGGTGGACGGGTCACGTGAGCTTCTCCAGCAGTGGGGTGGACGGGTCACGTGAGCTTCTCCAGCAGTGGGGTGGACGGGTAAGCTCCTAAAGTAAGCTTCTTCTGACCAACAATTGCAAAGATTGCTTATAAAACGTGGACATGGAGGATTTCTGCCTTATGACAACATTATGAAGCATCCAAGTCTGGAACATCAAGGGCAACATTTGATTTTGAAAATCACTTTTTATCTTCTGCTCCTGTGAAGGCTAAAATGCAGCAAGTGATGTTTAATTGTTTTGCATGTGCAGTCTGCTGACACTTCCGCCACATTTTCCTCAGCTTTTGCAGAGCAGGTGTGACAGTTTGGGTCTTAAGTCTATTACAGATAAAAATAGTAAAGTTGAGATGTTTGAACGATTCAGAAAATATGGAGAAGAAAATATTTTTTTAACTCATTTTTACAAATGTTTTGTCAGCATGTGGCACAACTGTCTTCCTGCTTTGGTCTGTGTCTTTTCAATCAAAGGCTTTAATTAGCATGGCATACGCATGCAGTCCACAATGTCCAGCCAAGGCAAAAATGACCTTTAACCCCCATGCTTTGCCTCTGGGTCCTCCCAACTCCACCCCTCCCACCCCCACCCCTACATCCACCTCACACCCTCTCCATCCTCAAAAAAAATGCAACCACCTGAGCTAAACTGCACCATGGCCAACAGACATAGCTTATTTTAAACAAGCCTGGTGACCAGCTAGTATGTTTACAATAGACTCAGATATAGACCATTTGTATAAAAATAAATGATGCAGGTGGAATTTTCCATTTTAAAGGTTTTAATGACTAATATTTGTAAACTACATTCTTCGCGTTAATCTGGTAGTTCTATTTCAGTCCACAGTAGGTTGTCATAACAGTGTCCTGTGGTTCGAGGAATCACGGCATGGAGTGGGCGGGACTTGGCGTGCCCTTGTGCATTAGTGTGCTCCAAGCAAAAGCAATAGGTTGTGAATAATTTTTCTTTCTACTTTACAAATACTTCATTAACAGCCTCTGCGACAGGCTGCCTGTCTCTAATCCAGGATTAAAGTGGATGGGTGTAGCTATGAAATCACATTCACCATGCAACATTGCTTTGAATGCAACAAGAGAAGTTATCTTCAAATATGTGATTACTTAGTCACAGATCTCTATTTCAAAACCAGTGGTGTCCTTTTCTAAGCTTGGGTGGTGAGCCATGGTTTAGTCGCTTCTTTAATGTTTCCAGGGAACAAACATTTGGATGATCTTCTTCGGATCTGATCACATCTGAGAGTCATAGCTTGGAGATGTAGACCAGTGTTGGCTGTATCTGTCTCACATGTCCACTAAAACAACAAAGAAGTTGATACTGATGCCACAGGTAAAATTAGATTTTTATTTTTTTTTTTTTTGCACTGCCAAAGATTCTGTTGTCATGAATCTATTTTGATTTTAGACATAAAAAAGAAAGTGTATTAAAATCATGTTTATAACTAGAGCAAATACCAGGCACGTTTTGCCCCCTGTACACAAAACTGAAACACAAGAACCAAAGTATGATCAATTTTAAAGTCAACAATAAACACTGCAGCAATTCGCAACTTACTGTGAACCGACACAAATAACTACAGTCTACTGATAAAGAGAAAGGACAGAATAAATGCACTGAATAAAAAAAGAATTTGTGCACATATAACAAAAGGACATGCACACACACACACACAATATGCTATGATTACTTAATAGCATATATCTACTCTCCAAATTCCTGGCTTAATCCAAGATTCCTTTTTTTCCCCCTAAGAGTGCTAATGACAGTCATAATAAAAACACACAAGAATATGAGTAATGGTTGAATATATGTGTATGATTTGAAGACATTTGTAAAGATTTACCAGCTGGGCAATAGAGAATTACAGAGGCTTGCACAGAATATAATTCTGCCATTATACCAAGGTAACAAATTACACAGCTTGTGAATTAACATATGAACCATGAATGCTCAGTGATTCCCAGGACTTTTATATCGTTTGACTTCCAGGAAAGATTGGCAGAACAGCTTTCCCTTTCAACCTATACTCAAATAATATTATAGTAGTAATGGTGTTTCAGTCTCATTTCAAGCAACCATCAACTGCCAACAACCAGCACTGAGCGTTCACACTTAGTAAACTGAAATAGGATAAACTCATGCGGATGTTTGATACGCGAAAATCATTCCCTGTAATGATTTGGGAACTCTCATTTTCACCCCGCTGCTGCGTTAAGCTACCAAATAAGCATACAGATTGAGCCCTAGAGACTTTCGTTTCTAGTGAAATTTTAACTTGTGACAGAAAAATCTTGTTTTCCTGGACCAGACGTCTGATTGTAGCGTGCGCACGCGCGCGCTTGGCATCACAGCGTCAGTGCCAGTTTAAATCAATGTGTAGCCCTCTACCACCACCTGTTGGCCCACCACGGAACTGGAGTTTGCACCCGAAACAAAACACATACGTTAACCGCCACCCCCCCATCCCCATCCCCAAGATCTCATAAGTGCGTTTGACTGCTGACAGTGAAGTCGCCAGCGCCAATGAATTATGAGATATCGGATCAAAAGTCAAGGTATTCCTCCTCGTGCAATCTTGCCACATGGTATAAGTCATGTCTCGGCTTTGTCCACAAATGATTTATCTACAAATGATGCAGGAACAGGGTATGATACGATGTCTGGAGACACTAGTAAAAACTGTATTATCTGCTTTTCTTAACCTCGTAGGCAATTCAGTTCTTATAAAAGACTTTACATAATAAAAATAATAATAATAATAATAATAATAATAATAATAATAATAATACATTATATGTACATACTGCTTTTCCCAAAGATGATTAAATACTATAATAGAGAACCACAGAAACACAACAAAAAAACAAATAAATACAGAACAAGTGAAAACATATCAAGGGAACAGAAAACAGTATGAGAACAAGGCAAGGACAGAGAGAGCAACAAAACAAACAGAGTAGATGAACAGAGGAGAGGTTCCCTTGCATGGTGGTACAGTGTTTGAATGAAACATGTCAAAAAAAAACAACAACAACATACGTTTCTTCTTAAGAAAACGTCATAATGAAGAGAATGTAGCGTGAGACGAACTTATTTAAGTTGTGAGAACATTTCATAACATGAAACAAATGTACTGATTGCATTACTAACCAAATAGACTTACAGTCCCGTACAGTCTAAAAACGCAAACACGCAAAAACCTTTACTAGTAACCAACAGTATTCTGACTCATTTCACGCTGAAATGTTATCTGGTGAAATAAAACTGTTAACTGCTTATAAGGGCTCGTTCATGTAAATGCATATGTTGTATAAACATCCACATATAATTACCACTTCGCCGTTTAGTCCACAGAAAACACTCGCATTTATATATTTTGCCCAGAAGGACGTGCCTCAACTCTTAAATACCAACCAAGAAACCCCTTTGCCTTTTCCTTCCGTGCTCACCAACCGTATATCAGTCACATCCCTCTTTTTCTACGACCATGACCAAAGACGTGGAGCCAAGAGGTGTCTAGGAGCTCAACTTGTTTCTGCTGTTAAACCGCTTATCTTACCTTGGCTGCCGCAGACCAGCAATCCAAGCACATAGACGGCTTTGAGAAGCATTTTCAGCAGCTTCGGTTTGAGCTGACGAACAGCCTCTTGAGGTGTCGGCAAGTTGATATCTCACGCAGCCGAACCGACGTGGCGCTACTCTCGATTCAACTGTGGATCTGTCGTAGACTTCGGCTGGGCTGCGCGCTCTCGAGCCAGCTTCTCCGCCGCCTGTATTTACTGAGCAGCGCGAGATTCCCGCCTCAATGCAGTACCTAAGGAGACAGGCTGCAAGGTGTTTCGCACAAATCCGAACGAATTCAGAGACATCACTTGTGACACATGAATAAACAATGCTGATTAAATTTGACTTATGGTCAGGAAGCTTGCGCTAGAAAAACACGACAATAACCTGTGTGCGAAAGAGCATCGCTAACCTATAAAGTTGGTTGAACGACAAGATTGTACTCAGCGCGAGCGACTATCGTTACAGTAGCGCGGCGCGTCCGACTATGGTTTGAGCAATGTTGTGACTGGCCAAAAGAGCCTTCGCGCGCGCATTAATACGCATAGTTGGTAGCAAAAAAAATAACTCCCTTCTTTGCGTCCTGGCAGTACGATTTATCCATGTCTGCAATATTTTGTTATATCGATTTATCCGCGGTCAAGTTTAGAAGTTTATCAGATAGGCTCGGTGGTTGGGCATCAGTGTGCGGGAATAAATGGTAATAAATGACACAAAATGCAGCTGAGGAGTGTTTCTTGCTTCTTCAGCAGTTCAACCCTGTTTCAGCCATGTTATATGCGAATATAGAAGTGCTCTTCCTTTTGCAAGCTGCACAAAGTAGTGGGTAGGCTTGTGTCCCCAGCAAACTGAAATTCAGATTGTTGTTTTCCTTTGAAAGCAGTGAACAAGGGAACTCTAGAGATGTTAAGGTTATCAATTTTAGTCCTTCAACTCTAAGAACGCTCTTATAGCTTATATCTCTTGTATCTTTCTGGGACCTAAATGATTCTTCATAAAGGGACACTGAACATTCACATGAGCAAAGGAACATAAAGTATCTTTAAAACAATGTCTTCTTTTACATATTTCTTGACACCATTTTTTTTAATGCTAATGCAAGGCTCTAATGCAACACATTATTTGCAAAAAAATAATTAAAACCATTGTAGTAAACCAGTAAAAACTAAAGACATCAGAACTGCACAAGCCAAATATTAGTTACTTTGTTTAGTCGTTTTATTCCAGCTAAGCCGTGGATTTAAAGGCCCAAATCCAGGCTTTGAGTTCATAAATTCACATTATGTTGCATTCGCCGTGTGTCCTTATTGCCTGAACATTCTCTATCCAAAACCTGAGCAGGGAGCCAGCAGTTTCAAGACTACAAAAAAAAAAATCTGTGTTCTCATTTGTGATACGCCTTAAAGTGACCACTGGACTTTCCGAATGTCTGTTCTGATAAACTGCTGCTATTAAGGTAAACTGATTCGCATTAGGCAACAAAGCCTGGGATCTCCATCCCAGCCTCTGTCCAGTATAGAACTCAAACTCTCATTTAGCCTTTTTTTTCCCCACTGATCCAAGGATTTTACTGGAAAAAGACAATCCCCTAGTGGCCACAGAATCATTTCTTTGCAGTTTCTTGACATTGTACTGCTACAAACACATCATACACGACCAGCACAAGGTAAATATACTTCTGAGCTTTGGTCGCTTGATTGATTATATTTCTAACATTGTGCATCAGGCATTGGAGGATGGGGGTTGGTGTTTGATGACAGTGAATTGTCTGGGGGTTGGTGTTTGATGACAGTGAATTGTCTGGGGGTTGGTGTTTGATGACAGTGAATTGTCTGGCCCAATCACGCCCTGTTTTTTGTGTGTATTCATTTTTAAATGCTGTATTCTTTTGAAGTAAAAAAAAAAAAACACATCTGCCTCCTTACATGTTTTTTTTTCCTAAGATACCTGTAATAATGATGTCACATTCTAACCTGCCATATCAGCAGGGTAGGATTCCAACACGGTGGCCATACTAAGTATTTCTATATCAATAATAATAATAAAATAAAACGTGTTTAACGGGATTGTCCGACAACTGGACATGTCATAACATGTGTACCTTTGTTTAATGTTTACCATTTCAAAGTTTGAAACAATTCAAAATATAAAAATGAATTCAACCCTCTGCCTGAGTTGCAAAAAAAAACCTGCATCCATGTGGAGTTCTTGAACTCTGCAGCTCGTGTTGAGTGAACACACTGAACACACTGGGAACCACAGGTCCAACATGGTCTGGAAAAAACCCTCGCCAAACCAGCCGGGAGGCCTAAGGGAAAACATTTGCTTTTGAACCTTATTTCAGAGCTCGGTTTCCTTACCTCCCTGTTTCTTTGATGTACTTTGGGCCTGGTTTTCATTAACCCTGGGTTACGGTATGTGTTTACCTGATGTACAGTCCAATTTAGCCACATGACCTGCGGGATTGGTAAACAGTAAGATGTCAGGGATTCCCAGAGGTCTTGTTCTAGCCTGTAAACATGAGACAAAGAATGTAAAGGGGGGGGGGGGGGGGCAGAAAGACTATATGAGTGATGGGTGTGAATTTCTGAAAATCTACCAGCGGGGGCAAACCCAGTGCAGTATCAAATATTGGAACCTGACAGTGTTAACAAAGCCCTACCCATGGGATCCACACAGCACCTCATTGAAACTGTTGCACTGGCAGCTCTGTCGCCTTGGCAACCTCCTCTCCTCTATAACACTTGGTAATTATTATTGTGGAGGCTTCTTTGGTTCTGTATCTCCACTCCCCTTTGTTATATCTTCATCTGGCTCCTAGGGACAGGCCACTCTCTGTAGGGGGCACTCTGGTTTGGCTTCACAACAGTGAACTCTTATGTTCCCTCTCATTTGCTACCTCTCTCTCTCTCTCTCTCTCTCTCTCTCTCTCTCTCTCTCTCTCTTGTTGTGAGTACATGTAGCCCCGCCCCAGTTCAGTTTTGATCTTTTGAGTGTTGTTTCCCACTTTGTTTTTACTTCGTTGTGCATGTGTATCTACAGAGAGAGTGTGACTTTTCAGATAGATAATGGACCCAGAATGGCTAAGTGACAAGTAAAATGTAGAGAAATAGGTAATAATCAACACACAAAGTGCTCAAATAGCCTCAACATTTTCACAGCATAGAAAAGAACTGCTTCTTACATAAGAACAATCACTGTTAAGCTATTTCTATTTTTACACTGCGTTTTTCTTTACCATGCACAAAGTTTCCAAACTATGCTCAACCCTAAAACATAGACTGTTTTAAAAAGAGCCACAGTTTACAAAAAAAAGCTTACAAATTTGGAAGTCTGATTTTTTTTTTATTATTATTTGATATTATCATACACTCAACTTCATGACTTTATCAGTGTTCCATAAGGATCTAATAAACCAAGGGGTTTTGGTTTTCCCACACAGGACTTTTAGCCTTTTAATTCTTAAGTCCTAGAGTTTGACAAACTCTTTCTGTCACTATTTTGTGGTGTTTCATAAATTTTTATTATATTCCGTGTCGTATTTTGTACTCTGTAAATAGCCAATTCTTTATTTAGATTTGATCATTTTTTTGTGCACTGTATGTTTTTTCAATAACAATAACAGAGGCTTGGATGATTAAATGTGCCTTCCAAAAACAACTGCTCCAGTAACTCTTTTCTTAAATTGTTAAAACATTTTCATTGAGGCCACGAAACAACTAATTAAGTATCTATGTTGCAAAACATTGTATCACAACAGCAAATTATTTAGCTTTTCAACTGACAAGCAATACAATTATGCAAATTAATTGCCAGAAATGTGTTAAGAGAGGCTGTGGCCTAGGTCACACTGGTGCTTAGAGGCAGATATAATTTAAAAAAATCCACCTTAAGGGGCTGCTAATTGGATGCATTTTAAAGTGGTTGGATGTATGTTTGGAAACTCACAGTCCAAGTAAATGAACCAGCATTTTTAACTCAGAAAAAGATAGATAGCATCCTATTTAGGCATATACTACCAGTGAAAATCTAAACCACACATACTCAGAACCAGGGTTTACTTTTATATCTGGATTTTAAACTACCTAAACTGGTCTGTAGTAGCTTAGTATTTTATTACATGCTATTTGTATCTGGAAATGTTTTATTTTAATTTTCATTTGAAAATGACAAACTGTAAATTTCACTGTTATTGTTTTTACTCAAAGCAAAAGGATTTCACTCAGAGGTTTCCCTCAAAATTCATGATTCTGACACCAGTTTTCTGGTTTCTTGAATTTAAAATACATTCATTTTGATCACCTAACTTTCACCTAACTAACTCATAATCTGGTTAGATAGTCATTCAGTTTAAAGCCATCCTGGATTTTGAATCAAACATGTCAGAGTTGGAAAGACTGAGCAGCTGTGCTATATTAGTTATCTTGGACCTTACAGTAACAAACATATGGTGAGGTTTGAGTTGGTATATCCAGTAAGTTGATCACAATTTCTAGTCAAAGTAAAGCATTGGCATCATCATTTGCAAATTCCCATTCACCAAATCACAATCTAAAATTAAATGTTTGATTATATGATTAAATGTCTGACTACTTAAATTCAATACCCTGTTGCCCCACTGTCTACACATACCACACCTTTAAACTGCTGTTATTCTTGTTTCTAATATCTGGTTATGGTGTTCATAGCATTACTGTGTTTCAACGCAGCACCCAAAACTCCAGTGTGGTATTCTTGGATCCATTTCATTCTGACTGCATAGTAATGAAATTGTTTCCAGATGCCCACAGCAAATATATTGATATTTACTGATGCTTTTTTTTTTTTTTGTATTAATTCATTTGCCAAGAAGTCCCTTGTAGGTCTATAAACTTTATATTCACACTGTAAAAAACCCTCTCCGTGATTATCACGACCAAACGTGTGAGAGCTGCGTAGTATTAACTGGAAGCTGTGTGATTCTGAGCTGAATGTGTAAATCCAGTATGAAACTGAGATTCATGCTAAGGGAAGAAGTCTGAGCCAAGAAGGAGAGAACAATGGAGCTTTAGCGCCAAGACCAAAAGCCAAGGAGCCTCTGTAAGGTGATGAATTCAATCATGTTCTCTGTTCTTATTTAATTTTGATATTAATGGCTCATTTTATTCTTCACAAAATGCCCTGTACTGCAACCATCATGCACAGTTAAAAGAGACGATAGTTATGAGCTTATATATATA
>JAOYMR010000013.1:3532536-3546263 GCA_025802075.1 Tenebrosternarchus preto | reverse complement strand
TATATATTTCCTACAGAAATGAACCCTTAGGTCTGCGACTCACAGTAAAATTGTTAGAAAGTCCTTGCCACAGGAAGGACTACAGCTGAATGAAGGAAACAAGTACATGTCACCTGGTACATTTAAATGGGTTCTGTTTTACTTTTGAAAAAGTCTTCCACTGGTACTTGTAATATTATTGCTGAAGGTGTGGGGAGAGATAAGCACCCGGTTGTGCATGTGCTCGTCTATTCAAGCTCAGGAAAACACGCCATTCTTATTTATTTATTTGTATGTTTGTGTGTTTTTGTTTATTTATTTATTTTTACATGTATAATTCGTGCTAAGCGAATGTATGTTAAGGAAAATTCACAGTCACATGGAACAGCTTTGGTCTCCAAAAACGACAGGCGATGGTTTCATTTTATGAGTTCAGGATCAACTTGGAGGTTTATAATGTGGAAAAATGCTTTCTCTTGCTTTTTGCACTTTATGGAAAAAAAAATAATAATAAAATAAAATAAAATATATAGTAAATTAAATGCACCCCCCCACCCCCCAGGAACCTTTACCTTTTTAGATTATGGACAGCAGAGGTACAGAACTATTTAGTTCAGAAAACCAAAGGTTCATTATTATTATTATTATTATTATTATTATTATTATCTTTTGCGTTAAAATATTGCAAAAAAATTTTTTTGCAGAAATACTACAAATAAAGCCACACAAAACCCACACAATTTATAACAGTAGTCCTGACAGCATGATAAAAACAAAACAACAGAACAAAACAAAAATCCTGCGAATCAGCACAGCACCTCCACTCCGCCAGCCTGGTCCATTTCCTGCTCTGGCTCCGCCCATGTTCTCCCACATCATCTGTTGCCTTTGTGATTTGTTATAATATCCCTCTCTTTGTTTTTAGTGATCTTGCTTGTTTCTACCCTAGAACCTCTTAGCTTGATCCCCAGAGTGAATATGACTTCCAGTGGTTTGTGGTTGGGTGGGGGAAGGGGGGTTACTGCTGTGCTCTTCTACATCTGAAGGTACTCTGTCTAGTTTATTCATCTAGATGGTTCCCTGGCCCCGGTTGATCTGACCTTCTCCCTCACGCCTGTATGGTATCCCAGCTCACTGAGAGTGGGCTGCTGACTTGCTGAAGGAAGGGAGTATTCTGACAGTTTTTAACACATCAAATATTGCACAAGAAGTATTTGTGCTTGGTATGTATATCCCAGTAGTTGACACTCAAAAATAAATAAATAAAAGAAGATGAAGAATAAAACTCTCTCTTCCTGGCTCGTCTAATAATTATCACAAGTTGCTAACAGAGAAAAAACCAAAAACAAATATAAATAAAAGTAAATAAAATTGAACGAGTTTATTTATTAGATACATTCTAACAATGATTACAAACCTGTGGTACACACTTGTGTGAACCCTGTATGAGTTTCTTTTGGTTTGTCCTCAGGCTACTAACCCAAGTTTACTGCCAGTACAGCAGTTCAAAAACTCATTTTCCATCAACATTTTGTGGCATGCTTTTTTTTTTTTTTTCAAATAATTGGGGGAATTAGCACAGGCTTTGGTGTGTATATCTCATCTAATTTCACATTCCATTTTCATGCAGTAAATTTATGCTGGACGTGATGTGGAAATCCTTTTTGACTGAAGATGGCTGTGTGTGTGGCATTTTGCATTCCAGCTGGAAGGAATATTCCACTGGCTGCTCCAGTACGATCCCTGTGGAGTCACTGTGGAGTCTGGTCTCACTGTGAAGTTAGGGGCTCAGCTCTCAAGCTGAGAAGGCTAACGGAACCATGAAGGTGTTAGCCCTGCTGGTCACTGCTTCAGTCATCCTTCCACTCCCGAGTATCTCCTACTCTGTCGGCTTCTGGTATGTCTGTCTCCTGGTGTGAAAACAGTTCAACAGTTCACTCTCTGGCTCTTTGGCATTTTTCCAGATGTCCATCCAGCTCCAGGTTCTCCGAATGCAGACCGGTCCTGGTGCCAGTCTCAGTGAAGTCATTGCCAGTGGTGTGTGTGGCTTGTCTGTGGACTAGCAATGATGAGAAAAATCATGTTTGAGAGGGCACTCAGAACCGCTGGTGAAAGCCGCTGAAGTAAAAATAAGGATGAAGTACTCAAAAATTTGGAACAAGTGTTAAATGTACCATCAACAGACAATGTGAGGCCCCATGTGCTAGCTGGCTCTTCCAGGTTTATTTGGCCAAACAGCCAGATATTGGCATTTTATAAGGTAAGAAAGTGTTCCCATTTAGAAAGAGTTGAAGCTCACAAAAACACCCTGCAGGAATTAAAAAACCATTTGCATTTTGTTTCCCTGAGATGGTGTAAAGAGAGACAGGTGCTCTCACCAGACTGGTACATCTCCATGTGCCACACAAATCTTGCCAGATTTTATGCATGGCATATCTTAAGGACTTAAATTTACATCTAAAATTTGTGATTTCCAAATATTATTTCACACTGGATGATCTCATCATTCCTTTCTATTTGGATTTTCAAACCACAGTGAATTTCAATATAATTTGCACTGGCAGGTTTTATTGGTGGAAATAAAATGTCTCTATATGTCCTCATGGTAACCTAGCAGGGGTTCAGAAAGCCACTCTAAAAGAGTGTTTTGTAGATTTTGTAGATATGTGTTTTATTTTTACTAGTTTCTTTATTTTAAAAAAGGAACATGAAATTGATGAAATAACATATGTAATTATAGTATAATAGTCTCGGTTTTAGATTCTAAGTAGCCACCCTTTACTTTAATCACAACTTTGAATCTCTCCATGTTCTCTTTTCATGAGGCAGCTTCCTATTATGCTTTTTCCATCAGCCTAAAAAAATCTCACATATGCAGATCACTTGCAGGGACAGGGACCGAGTTTCCAAAAGAAAAACTATTTGCTAAGCATGCATCTAAAATTAATTGTGTGTGTGTGCATGTTTTGGAAATCAAATCATATATAGGCTAAAATGGATCCCATTTTATATTTGTCCTGGAAACAAATCTAACTCCACTAGACTAACACACCTGTGTTGCTAGTAAACATACCGTCAGTCAGGTGTGTCCAAAACTGGTACTTTATAAAATGTATTAGTTTTTTTTTTCCCTTCTAGCTCAAGTCCTCTACCAGAGTCCCTGGCATTATGACAGTCCTACATAGTGTCTTAATTGTTCTCAGGACTGAACTCTTCTGGACAAGGATTTTAGATGTTGTTCCTGGGATCTGCTGGAACCACTCTCCCAGTCTAGGAGAGTCACAGCCCCTAGTGCTCAGATTACCACAGGAACCAGTGTTGCCTTCCCCTTCCACATCTTTACTAGGTCTTTTTCAGCCCTTAGTATTTTCCAAGCTTTCCATGTTTTATGTTCCGGATGTTGCCATCACTTGGGATTGCTACATCTATCACCATGACACTCTTTTGCTGTTTGTCCATCACTATGTCTGGTTGGTTGGCCATTACCCTTTTGTTGGTCTGTATCTGGAAGTCCCACAGGATCTTAGCTTGCTCATTCTCCATTCTTCAGGGGTGAATCCCACTTTGACCTTGAAAATTCCAGCCTGTACTTGGCACAAATATTTCTGGATTCTCTGCCCTCAACTTGGTTATGACGTTCCATTTATGCTGCTAGCATCTTACATCCCTCTGTTATGTGCAGGGTTGACTGAGGGGCATCTTTGCACAGGACCCCCCCTCCTGCCTGGTGTGGTACATCCCAGCCTCTCTTGATCTTGTACTCAGAGTTTGCTCTTATGCTGCCATGATTAGTGCCTCTGTGCTGTCTTTTACTTCTGCATTTTCCATCCATTGGTAGGATTTTTTCCATAGCAGCCACTTCCAATATCTGCCAGTGGTACATCCCATATTGTAATGGCAGGAATAATCACTCCCAATGCACCTCCACTATCATCCTCCTTGGGTCTCTGCTGTCTGAGCTACTCACTATGCACTTCATCACCTAGGGCCCTCATTTTGGTATATTCCTGGATCTGGGATGTTTCATTCTGGATAGTGACTGACTGATACTCATGATACTCTGTAGTCCTTCATCTTTTTTGCTTAGTTTACAGTCTCAGAGTGTACATGGACAAGCATATTAGATTTATATACAGTATATTTTATATATATAATATATAATAGCTATATATATATATATATATATATATATATTGCTATTTGTTACACACGCACACATTATCTTGAAGGGTTGCCCTTTGACATCTACTCAACACTGGTGACCAAAAGGAACGTGAGACATGTTGTTGTTGTTGGTCACCTGACTCATTTGAACACTCAATATATCGTGATGGAGAGCTGAAGTATAGAAAATTCACTACCACATCTCTCACGCTTGCCTGTTTTCTATGATGTATTCAGAGTGTGTGGTTTTCATCTGTGAGTCTTGCCAAAGACTAGTTGACTTTGTCATGTGTCAAAGTCTCTTCTGAACTAAAGACTGAGAAACCAAATCCCTAAATGGATCATCAACTGTATCACAGAAGAACAAGCAAATTAACTATAACAGCAAAACCTTAAGGAATAGACAGGAGCCTGCATATGCCAAGTTATTCAATTTAGTTCATTTTTATTCCATTAAATGTATCACACATTTTACAAGAAAGCTTTACAGTAGATAAAGCAAGAGTAATGCATTTCTGTATTTGTTTTTCTTATGCAATACATAACTTTAAATAACAATAAATCGCATTATTTTCTCCATGCTTTGATGAACAGTGGAAATGAGGCCTATTTGTATTTTAATGCATTTGTCCCTCCTTAAAATGATAACGTGTTAAAGTTCAGTGTTGTGTAGGTTTTTATCATTTTTAGTCTACTTTATCCTTTCCAGAATTCTATTTAAATAATTTATTTAACCTTTCTTTAACCAGGGTTGTCATATTAAGATTAAGATCTCTTTTACAAGGACTATACGGTCTTCAGAAAACACATCATTTTGTGTAATCGACTCACCATAAGATTTTCATCAAATTAAACTTGACACCATTCCAGATTTGAGTGATGGTCTTAAACTGTTGCAGACTGCAGCTAAAGGACTTTCGGTATGAAGACTTTCAGATCTCCATAGGGAAAATGACTTAAAATCTTGAAAGAAATTTTTAGCCCAGTTTTATCCAGCCCTTAGGCAACCTGATTTGATTACATTGTGAGTTCCAATGAACCCTCACACATGTCTGTCACAACCTCCATGCATGACTCCTTTGATATCTGTTCTGGATTGATCTTCAATTATATAGTTTAATAAAAGTTTGTGCTTTTCCTCATCTTTCTGGTAACTCCATCAGTCACTTCAGAAACATGTCGAGAGTCAGTAGTTCTCGCTGAAGTGTTGTTGATTTGGGTGGTAACTTTGAATTATACAGGTGTGTAGATGCAATTACACACAAGATGTCAAATATCCTGTGCCAAACTTTCAGAGTTCAAAATAGAGCCCAGTGCACTCAAGTTGAACTAAAACACATCACGTACACATTTGGGCCACTCAATGGAGGATGGGTTCCCTTCTGAGTCTTGGTCCTCCCAAGGTTTCTTCCTTATTCACCTGGGAAGTTTTTCCTGTCACCCTTGGCTTGATCATTAGGTTTCTGGACCCATTACTTCTGTGATGGTGCTTTGTGATAATATGTGTTGTAAAAAAAAAAAACGCTACATAAATAAATGTGAACTGAGCTGAATTGAGTAACATGGTGAGGTCTTCACAGGGGTCATCAGGTGGGTACCTCCCTTCATCCATGTATCGTTAAGCTCACGACACCTCCAGAAGGTTCAGTAAGTCCAGAAGGTCTGGTTTTATGCATTACACCATCAGCAAGAACAACATTAATCTCCCTATATTTACCCACTGCGCTGTTCCCAATGCAGCCATTTACTTCCTAAGCTGTAAAATCTATACTGGTCTCCCTGGTGACTAAGGCCGTATCCAACCTCACCGGCGTCATTAATGCATGCTCAGTGCCACTGGTTCCTCCTGGATTTACCGTATTACATGACACAACCATCCACTCGCCTGTCGAGTCCTCCGTATACCTGAAACACCGAACACACCCGCCATTCCACCTCTGCAGCATTTCCTCGGCTCTCTTCACAGCCACTGACTATCATTTCAGTCACTTCAACTAATTCACAGATGCTACCCTTTGATTACAGCCTCTGAAACGTTCTCACTTTGTCTGATTAGTAGTGTACTTAAAAAAGTTAATCATCTGCCTTACTTTCATTTTAGCTTCCTTAAAGTGTATCAGTTGAAGAACAATATGTATTTATTTATTTATTTGTGGCTTAGATTCAAAACATCCAGTCACTTTTGTTACATTTATGGTACATTTGTATTATACAAGAGGGTTTCGATTTGTATTTTAATTATTTGGATGTGGTTGCTCTTCACCAGGGCAGTTGAAGATGTCTTAGGGCATACATAAGGACATATGTACAACTGAAGATGTCTTAGGGCATACATAAGGACAGCTGAAGATGTCTTAGGGCATACATAAGGACAGCTGAAGATGTCTTAGGGCATACATAAGGACATGTGTACAGCTCAGTTGTAGTGAATGTAATGCTCATCCATTTGTTTACATTACAGGCCTTTCTACTCCTTTTCAGTTTAAAGACTTTTGCAGGAGAGCCTTGTCAAGGAGAGCAATTTGTTTACTTTAAAAGTCATATTTTTTAAATAAAACTACAGTTTCTCATTGTCTTATCAGTTTAGCTGGATTGATGGCACTAGCTTTCTCTCACAATTTGTTGTTTAAAACAAACAAACAAACAAAACAAAACCAAATCAAATGGGACAGCTTCCCGATATTTTATTCAACATTCCAGGTTTTATGCAATTTTATTATTTATTTATTTTTTTTTGTTGGTTTGTTCACAAGTATTGAACCACAAGAAGAGGCCAGTAGTATTGCAGAAACTGCAATGTTACACAAGGGAAAATCTCTCTAGGTTTGGTCTACACCATGTTTTATAGAACAACCAAATGAAAACTACGGTAAATTAAAGGTGGTGTCCATTTGTGAGTTTGTGGGGACTGTGTACATGTGTTCAAGCACAATCTAAAGCAGAAGCAACACTTCTTTTAGCTTTCATAAGGCCCACTGATCTTGAAGAACACAAGGGCATGATGGGTGGAAACCCAGTTCAGTTGCACAGAATGCAAAGGAGTCCCTCTCAGCGATTTACAACGATGTGTCCATGGTGATGGAAGAACAACTTGTGTAATCTTGGTGATGTACGGAATGCTTTTTGCCGGGCTGATGGAGTTGCTCCATGCATTAAACATGAACTACCCCAAGCAACTCAAATATCGCTCTGAGGTGATTGAGTGCCTGACCGGTGGCACTGAGATAGATTCCTTCTCTGCAACAGTCTACTTTTAAAAACAAGTTACTGAGTTAGAGAGACTGGTGGTTCGTATTGGGTTGTTATGTTTTTTTTATTTGTTTGTTTTTTGTGTGTTTTCTTGCTGTTCAGTTCCAAGTATAAGGACTTGTAACTGGCATAAGTTCCAATTGATTCCATTTATTTCTTTTATTTTATGACATGTTCAAGTTCAAAGAGCATATCCTAAAACTCACTGTGTGGCTGTAATGACCAACTTGACATAAACGCAGTAAATGTATCATTTCTTAGTTAGATAGCCAGGTGAGATGGTTATGTTTTCCTTCCAGCGCTACCTCTGCTTCAGCTCCTGCGCACCCTCACGCTCTCCGCTCCCTCCGGCCGCGTCTGCAGGCGCCGCTCTGGTTCTTCCGGCTCCCGTCTCCTCGTCTTCTGCCTCTGTTGTCCAGGACCCGCTGGCCTCGTGTCTCCTCGGCCCCAGTCAGATCAGGTCCAGCTCCTCAGCTGGAGCCACCACCAGCCTCTGCATGCCCAGTCGCGTCGCCTCCCTGGGTGGGCGCTCCGGTCCTGCCTCAAAGACAGGACCTGCTAGCGTTATGCCAAAATGAACGCTAGTTATTTTATTATGGGAATTAATGTAACTCACTGATCGAGATCAACAAGCTGGCTGGTTGAATCTTTTAGTAGCTGTTAACAGGGGTGCCCACAGTATTAAACGGGCACAGTCAGTGACATAGCACAAAACTCTGGGGCCCATTACAAGAGACATGGTAGAGGCCCTTTTAAATTTTTATCATTTTTCAATTTATGATGCCTTTATGGTGGGATGCCCCTCAATTCGAAATCCCCCCACCCCTGCCCCTAAAAACTGTGCTCTGTGTGTCCTTCCTGTACACCAGTGGTCACAGGCTAAGTGCTTTTTCTTGCCCATGTGGATATTAACTTGTTATTACACAATTAAACATATTATCACATGGTGTTACTGCATAGTTATTACATCATGCTATTATTAGGTGTTGTTGTATATGTTGGTACATTGTTATTACATTGTATTATTACACTTTGTGCACACATAGCATGTCCTGTTTGTCCTTCCCCTGTATTGTTGGGCGCATCCTCTTTATCTTGCCAGTCAGTCAAAGGGACAGGATTGTGTGTATGCTTTAAAATAAATAAATAAATAAATAAAAATGCACCTTCTCCCTGTTCTGTTGGTTCTTTCCATTCTCTGCTCCCTTTCTCTTTTCTCTCTCTCTCTCTCTCTCTCTCTCTCTCTCTCACTGAGTCCTTTTGAAAGATGCCGGGTCATTTTTTTTCTAACTACAACTTTTGTATAAATATATCTCTCTGGTGACAAGAAGACTAGCAAAGTAAGAATTTTATTGTACAGTGTGACTGCCTGTTTTACCATGTGACAATAAATGCAAATCACAATAAAAAAAAATCTTGAATCTTATGGGACACACAGTACGTGTAGTGAATTGGAACAGTGCTAACAGTTGGGGTCGGTTAGCTGTCCTCAACTATCCAGGTTCAAATAAAAACATTAAGGCTTTTGTATTGACATTTAATTTAATTCAGTCAAGGCTAAATCGAAGGGCCGCATTACCTCTAGGATAAGATGCCATTTCCTGAATGTTCTGTTGCAGTCACAGTAATTCCTTTATTGTTTTGTTTAACACTGGTATTTTGATTTGCAGTACCGACACATGACATGACTTTAAAGTGGGTGGGCTGTAGACCCACCCTATAGTTAATCATAATTACATAAGTACATTGGACGTAATTCAATCATTCAAATTTATTTGCCAGGCTCATATAAAAAGATTGATAACAGTTCTATGCTTTGGCTAAAAACAGTTTAAAATTAAGGAAAGCAAGTTTTGAAACAGCAACTGAAAATGAATTTGTAACTGAGAGCATGAGACTGTAGGCAGTGATGTTAGTGGGCTGGAAGGACCTTCCAGAGTGATGATTAATGACAAATGCATCGTGGTTCCAGACATTGCAATAACTTAAAAACAAATAACATTTTAAGATCAATTCTATTCATAAAAGAATGTCAGTGTAGAGAAACCTTGCCAGGTGAAATGCTGTGTCCTTTCCTTGTGCCAAAATCCAGATATTCCAGATGTTTCTGTTATTAGCTTTGCAATGTTCCTTTGTTTGTTTCTATAGACAGCAGAATGTTACTGTGTCGGAAACATATGAACATGTACACTTGACATTATATACCTTGTTTATTTCAACATGGTGGGTGTAAGTATATCTTCATAGATTGAATGAAAAAACTAAAGCCAACTTTAGCCAACTTCAGACACTAAACATGTTATGACTCACTGCATATAGGTAAGGGGAAATAAATGAAAAAATATCAACAATATATACATTTAACTTTAAAATCAGATTCCCTACAAACTTTAAACTGAAAATGTACTATGACGCAGATAACATTGTTATGTTTTCTAAAAACAAACTGAAAATAATTTGGCGATATGGGAAACCAGGAACCTTTGATTAAATAATGCTTCAATGAGGAGCAATGTTCCAGTATCTCTGCAACTCTCCTTCTCTGCATTCCAGGTCCTCCCCCCTCAAAGAAGTTCTTCAAAACATGCTAATTCTGAACAAGCCTTGTGTTTACAGGCTTTGATCTACAGCCCAAGCAGTACTTGAATCTTTCTCTCCACCACACTGCGACTCACTTTTTACCCTTTGCAGTTATTTTCAACCTTCACTGTTCTATCACACATTTAATCTGTGCCAATAAGCTCATTCCTTTTTTTTAATGCAAGTTATTGTTGACGTGGCGCTTCAATTCATCGGCGCTGAGCATTACGCCCTGAACCACTTATTAGATCTCGTACATATATTTTGCTACTTCTAAATGAGCTTGTTTGCGGGCATATTATCTTTTTCATTACTGGCAATGACAAACAATGACAGGAGCTAAATGCTAAATCCTGTGTATCACTGAAGGGCTTTTGTCAGTCTAGATCAGAACAAGGTAAGTTACCATTCAAAGAATGACTGATGTCTCAGCTTTCAGTCAGGGAAGTGTACGCCGAATACATAAGCTTGGGTTACTTCTATCATGTGACAGTAGGGCAGGATAATGGAGTTTTCCCCGTCCACCACTCCTGACGAGCCTGAGTCTGGTTGACTATCAGCCGGCCCTCTGCAGGGAGACAGGAAGGCATGAACCGCTGGTATGTTTGAGGAAATGCTCTCCTGCAGTAACTCAACATCTTTGCAGATTGTCTTTTGTGTTCTGTATTGTCTTTTGTGTTCTGTATTGTCATGTAATGCTGTTCTTCAATTCTGTATTAATCCTATTTAGAGATACACATATGCATAAATATCAAGCAAAAATCAAAGATAATAAATTCTGATGTCTCCTTTATCTTGTTCTGTAGGATTTCAATTATGTATGCATTTCTTTCTTTATTTATTTATTTTTTGCAGTAGTTGATGTGTGAATGGCTGATGTTTTCATTTGGATTCCCAGATGAACTAAGCACGAGTCTCATATAGATGTATGGAAAGTGATTAAGATGAAGGCCTTCAGATGAAGGGTATGGCATCCTTCACATTTCACGATTAACGTTAAACACAGAAGACAGGATTGTATTAAGGTATTCTGGAGCACTGCACAAACTATCTTAGGGCCCTTACCATAAGCCCTATTAAGGCCCCTGGTTAATCCACAAACAGAAATGCTTACTTTCAGGGGACATGTGTAAAACAACGTAACACAGACAAAAGGCAGAAAAAAACAACTATGTTAAAATGTTACCTGAAATCTGCCATATTGTAACAATACATTTCTTGACTAGCTGTAAAGAGAAATAACGTAATATTTGTTAGCGACTAGCATGCACCGCATAAAGGCAACTTTCAAACAAAATAAAACGTATGAATTATTTTTAATTACAATTTGTTTAAAGAAACTAATAATAAAAAGACAGTTTCCAACTCGGATCATACAAGTAGTACAAGTATACTCTATTTTAACAGTCTTAGGTATTTTATCATAACATTTGTGTTCACTTTTATCCTTTGATATTGTCCAGAGGTGAAGTTAGGCTAAATAAAATGAACACACCCTGATGCTGACTAATGGTATATATCTGTGGCAAGTCATTTCCAAAAGTTTATTTTTGACGCAGTGTAAAACAAATCTCCACAAGAAATTATACAGGTGCCCAAGACCGGCTCAGGAGAGGTACCACTCTGTAGAGTTTAGATCCAAACCTAATCGAACACACAGGAACCAGTTAATCAAGTCCTTCAGTAGCATCTTAATGGCAGATCCAGCAGTGTTAGATTAGAGTTGGAATTAAACTCTGCAGGGTGGAAGATCTTGGTTTTGGGCACCTTTGCTATAAAATCTATAACAGAGGAAGTTTTATTCTCAAAATAGCAAACCTGACCCAGTTATTTGAAAACTGACACCAACTGATTAAAGAATTGGAACCAGCTGTGCAAGGAAACCTTTAATCTGAGACAAAATAATTGAAAGTTACCTCTGTTCAAATTTAAGGAACTCCAGGACAAGCTCCTTTGTCTCGTCTTCATCCTAGAACATCTTACAACCTCCATCCTAACTGTCTCATCTTCCTCCAGTAACACAAAAGATGTTCATTATAGATGAGATAAAATGAGATGTTTACTATTTGAGCAGTCTCTAGAAATTTCTAAATACCCCTCCACTTAATAAGGAAGGATGTATATCTGTTTATACAACAGGGATTTTACCATTACCATAACAATAGGTGAGTTAAAGCAGAACTCACACACTGAGATGAACAACTTATTAAAGCCAGTTCCAAATTTAAAGAAAAGAGGAACAGTCCAGGTTCTTAGTCCCAGGGAAGTCAGAATCATAAAGAACTGCATTGTGGGTAACAGAAAGAGGGAAGAGAAATACAAAAATACAAACAAGGACCTAAACAGACAAATACACAAACAGGAAACTAACAAACAGTTTAGTTGGAACAAGGAAAATCAACAAAACATAACTGATTAACAGGGTAACAGGCAACAGGAACAAGACAAGTTGCAAGGCTAATAGGTAAACAGGCTAACTGGGAACTAAACAGGGTATACCAAAAAAAACATGCTGACAGATGGCTTGCAACATGATACAGTTTAACAGGTAAAGAAACCCAATGACAGGCTGACTGGAAGACTTAATGTACAGCTCTAACTAGAACATTCTATGAAACTGGTTGTGTCATAAGCAATGTAATGAGGTTAATGGGCAAACTGGAAACAGAACTAAGAACAGAAGACCAAGAAACTGATTGAGGGAAACAGGCAGGTACAGGTAACAACAGACAACAAGGACAAGAATAGGAACAGAATAAGGGACACAGATGGACAGGAAGTTGGAAGCAGAACATAGCTGACCAGAATACAGGATATGTGAAACACAGAACAATGACCAGCACCGCACAAAAGAAATACAGATAATAAATACAACAAATAAGGACTAATGAGAGACAGATGAAAGCAGTAAAGGCAGTGGCATGGAACAAGAAACAAAACCAGGAGCTAGAACCAAATCAACAGAACAGATGACAGATCACCAAGGAAACCACGACACTAGTAGAGGGGAATTGGAGCGCTTGCTAGTGCTCTAACTCTTACTCTTCGGCCTCGCAGTTGTCACGGCGCTAGAGCCATGTGGTTTTGTTTACGTTCCTGTTTAGGTTTAGTCTCGTGTTTGTAGGCCCTTGAATACACTGAAATGTTTTCACTCTGTCTTGTCTCCCCCCTTGTTAGTGGATGTATTCATGTATGTCTCCCTGTGGTCGGTAAATTACCTTCCTCGCTGCCGTGTTTGTCGGTTCATCTCTCGCTTTTGTGTGTTTACTTCTTACGGAGCACATCATGAGTCACTAAGGATAAATACAAAGGACAAATTAAGTTCAGAATGCAATTTACAAATCCGTCCGTATCAATTGTTAAAACAAGGGAACGGTTTATATTATGTGTGTACTGGTTATAAATCGTGAGTATGGATCTCTAATTTATGGGTACAGACTTCCCTTTTGTCTAAATGTTTTTGTCTAAATGTGTGAATTGTTCTTCTTAGTAACCCTTGGTGGGCTTTGTAATTTCTTGTTATTGTGCTGTTTTCTGGCAAAAAGAATGCAGATTGTTTACTGTTATGAGTAAACAGTTACGAGTTATTATTTTGGGATTATGAGTAAACAGTTACGAGTTATTATTTTGGGATTATGAGTAAACAGTTATGAGTTATTATTTTGGGATTATGAGTAAACAGTTATGAGTTATTATTTTGGGATTATGAGTAAACAGTTACGAGTTATTATTTTGGGATTATGAGTAAACAGTTA
>JAOYMR010000013.1:3520939-3532436 GCA_025802075.1 Tenebrosternarchus preto | reverse complement strand
AGTTATTATTTTGGGATTATGAGTAAACAGTTACGAGTTATTATTTTGGGATTATGAGTAAACAGTTACGAGTTATTATTTTGGGACTGCCTTAATAAATGTTGATCAGCTCTGTATTTTGTCTTTCCCTGCTTCATTTTCACTTACAGTCTTCTGTTGAAAAATATTTTCAGGTTGTTTGAAGCAATATCAAAAGGATCTTAGAGAAACAGTCTGAGGCCAAATAATTCTCTTGAGTGCTGAAAAACTTATCCAGCGCCAAATTTTTAAGTCCTTGGTAATGGAATCTGGCTTTTGGAATGGCCTGTATAGGCGTTTGTGTGATGGTTGGTTCTGATGACTTCACCCTGGGATGGCATCCATAAAGAGCCTTTTCTTAGGCTGGCTGAGTTCCAACTGGGGGTGGGCCTCTGCGTTCTTCTTGTTAGCTCTTCCTGTTAGAGTGAAAATAAACTTTCATACTCAAGCCAACTTTTACATAAAAGGAAACAAATGAGACATTCTACAAATGAAATCTAAACTGTTTGAAATATGTTTTTGTGTTTGACACTTTCTTGCTGCCAGGTTCTTTTTACACCACCATGTCATGTGTGTAATAAAAAATCTTTCTTTACTTATAGAATGCAACATAAGTTTATCCAGCTTCAAACCTTTTTTTTTTTTCCATGCCACCTCTGTTTCCATTTACTGAAGTAAACATATTGCTTTTCTTTAAAACATCTTGTTTATCGTTTTATCTTGACATTTTAGATTCTTGTCTGGCTGATGAACAATAATTTCTCTCATAATCCAAAACTGATCAGATTCTCAGTGTTCTGAACCTCTTCTGGGCCTCTTACCAAAATGCTAACTCATATTAATCTCTTGCATTAAGAGGAGTCCCAAAGCAAACAAGCTTCCCATTTCTGACTTGTTTACCTATGATGCTACATTGCCTCAAAGGGACTCGTGGCAATTATTCGATGGCATCGCTTCGGAAGACATTTTGTGGTTATGTTTTTGAATGATGCCCATGGGAGATGTCACTGCAGTGCAGGGTGCAGAAGCCACCAGATGGGAAGCGATTGTGGATCGCCTGTTGCATCATGTGCTTCCTGTACATGACCTCTGCTTGCATTAAACTTGCTGGCTTTTCTACCCAATCATCTTGCATCCCTTTCGTCATCGATCAGTGACAAATACGGGTTTGCAGCATCAGAGTAATGTGGAGCCCTGGCTCCATCTCTAAATTTGTTTTTGGTGTAATACTGGGGGAAGAGCTTCTCTAACAATGTTATCTTTGAGTGGTACACCCTCATAACATGGACCAGTGGAAACACGTATAATGGATCACCTTTTACCACACCAAATGGCACATCCGCTCAGGTGCAGCTTGAATAACACAGAAGTGTAGTTTGGATAACATAGAAGTGTAGTTTGGATAACATAGAAGTGTAGTTTGGATAACATAGAAGTGTAGTTTGAATAACATAGAAGTGTAGTTTGGATAACATAGGAGTGTAGTTTGGATGACACAGGAATATACTTTATTGCAGCTAAAATGAATTTGTGCTGATAAGTCTAGACATAAGATAAGGTTTAACTAACGAAAACAAGGGATGCACCGTTCTCTCTCAGAGTTCAATTTCCTGGACGGCGTGGCCAACTGCCGTCCACAAAGGCAGCAGCACGTGAAAGAAAGGGCAGCTCAGTGCTCCCTAAACACTGATTTACAGCCACGTGACCCAATCATGGACATCTGTTATATCGTGCATAAGGGATGGGGTGGAGAACACACTCTTATGGATCTGCAGCTTGGAGGGAAAAAAGCACAGACTGGTGGCATGAAATTTGGGATGAAACACAGGACAGGACACAGACTAAACACAGGTCACAGACTAAACACAGGACAGGACACAGACTAAACACAGGTCACAGACTAAACACAGGACAGGTCACAGACTAAACACAGGTCACAGACTAAACACAGGACAGGTCACACACTAAACACAGGTCACACACTAAACACAGGACAGGACACAGACTAAACACAGGTCACAGACTAGCGTCACCTGCCCTGCTGGCCATGACGTGATGCTGTAGATTTACTGACTGACTGCAACCAAGCAATTGCACAGTTTAGATCTAATAATCCTTTGAGCAAGTGGTGATCAAAACAATATCAACAATGGTTATAATGTGCATGGTTTGGTATACACACACACAAGTTTGAATAGCAGAAAACTCAGGTGCAATAGATATTTAATCATATTTTTGTACTCTTGACTGACATCAAATTTTCAACACATTACAAATTTTCAAACAAGGAAATGGTGTTACAGAATAGACTCAAGTGCTTCACAATGATCTACTTGGAGTGAATTACTTAAATAAAGGCAGGAGTTTTTGGTCGATTGTATACATGTATTAACAGTTTTACATCAGCCATAAAAACGGAATAACATAAAAAAGGAAATGATTTCTGGCGGCTGTTTTCTGGGATGTTTTTTTTTTTTTTTTCCAACTAGAATGAGCCATAAAGGTACAATCATTTTGAGAGGTGACTTGAACTCTTGTTTTGTGGTGGATGTGATGCCTACACGGGTTAATAGCAACCATTATCTCAATCAGGATGTAGGTGTGTGTAACAGTTAATGTGGTCAAACAGGAAGCTTGTCCATATGTGTATGTCTGGTGAATCTCTGAGGTCTCTGAGTCTTACATTCACATGTGCACCACTGCAAAATCAGCAATATTTCCTGAGGGGTTTTGAGTGTCTGTGGTTTCCCGGTGTGAAACCATTTGATTGTAACGCGACCACAGTGTGATTCATGCCTGATAGATTCATATTTTACCACTGTAAACATGTCAAGAATGTCTCATTTGGAAATTAGCAACCTTAAGACGAGCTGAATCTCTTATACTCAGTCAGTAGAATAAATCTGTCCTAAACTGGAAATAAGTGGATTCATAAGTGTCCATGGTAGTTATGGAATGGAGGCGTTCTTGTTTCGTTAGTTTTGTGCTAAATGCTTAGCTATTTATCTAACAGTGTTTGCACCAGGGGCTAATTTGGGGACTCACTGTTTGTGTGGTCATACATGGGTGGGACTTTCTGTTGACAGACAAATGATGAGAGCCATCAAAGCCAACCAGACACCATTATCCTTTCATTTCAAAACACAACATTCACATAACTAGATATCCTGAGTTTTGCCAGGTGCTACTGACATGCTACATATTGATATTTGGAAACACTATGACAACCCCCTTAAAAACACACACACTGACACACACACACACACAATTAAGATGTAAACAGGCATTGTTTCCTACCAGATCTAAAGTGGCCTTGAGTTGAAAGCTTACCTTGACAAAGATATATTGTTTGGTTATCAGTTTGGCCACAGCTTATGAGAATGGTAATCCTGACCTAAAATTGGCCCAAGCAAACCTTTGTAAAGGTAATCAAATGGTTTTTTTTTTTTTTTAATCATTAAATCCATCGCTATCTGTCTTATCAAGTCACTGTAAATCTGTCCTCTCATCCAGATGGTCTGGCCATAATAATTAACTATAAGAATTTGTTTTTGAACCTGTATTCATTTATTCATTATCAGACAGACACTGACCTAAAACCTATGACCTTATTTGACTTGTACCATCTTGGCCAAATCTGTAATAGAAACAGGAAAAAATGTCACTCCCAAAATTAACTATGTGTCCAATGTGTGTGTGTGGTAAGAGGGAAATGTTTTGTAATTTTTTGCAGTTTTTTTTTCTCCAAGTGGGTAATTCAGTTAAATTCATATAGCTGCATTTTGTGTGTGTGTGTGTGTGTGTTGATCAATAAAACAATCACATTTTGAGAAGTGTATCAAAACAACAACAACAACAACAACAAAAAATCAAGAAAAATCTAATTACATTAATAAATGGTTGGTTAATACTCAAAAAGCTTCAGGTCCTGACAATTTAATAAAAATAAAGGTAAAATAAAGCAGATGGAATCTCTTTGTAGAATTTATGTACCTCTGTGGAGGATTTTGGAGGATCTGCTGGACTTTAATTAAACATTTGAAGCCAGAGAAATGATCACCAGCCTCTTGGGTGGCAAGAACCATTTTGAAAAGCAATGTAGAAACAATTAATTTCACACAACAAACAAATACAAAGATTTTTTTATATATCTTGTGTCTACAACAGTAATATAAAGTATATAAGCAGTAGCTTTTTTCTCTATTTTGGTCGAAGTCAGGATTTCTATGTTACAAACACAATCGATGTATTATGTCAACAACTGGTAAAAACCCACTGTGATCTTTGATGTTCCGAGACCCAAAACTTAGATCTGAAAATATCTGTCAAAATAGAAAAGTGGACAGAGATTGAAGGGGCCCAATTAAACTTTAAAGCTCCGATGTCATTTCCACAAACCAGATCTCCTCCTCCATCTCAATGACCTTCACTGCCCCGTCAGTCTGCTCTCATGCCGTACCAATCTGACCTTTGTCAAGCTCACCCTCTTATCTTTAATAAGACACGATAAAGCCACACTATTTTCCTCTTCAGTGGCTATAAAAAGGGGGGGAAAAAAAAAGTCTTATATCACTGGTCTGGTTGAGGGAAGTGAAAGAGAGGAGGTACCAAGGGGAGTGATGATGGGGAGAGATGGAATTGAGATTCAGAAGGTTCTGGAACAAGCTGATAGATGGTGTGTCCCTGTTGAGAAGTATGTAGCAATGGTACTTAATGTCAGCACAGTCCCCTATGAACATGATAAAGAGGTAAAGGATACATTGTACTGTCTGATTAACACATATCATCCTCTTTCTCCTTTTCACTCTCTCCTTCACTCTCTCCATTCCAGACACTTTTCTGAAGCTTTTGTTACACTGTATCTATGTCTGTAATATTTCCACAGCTTATCTTGATCATGGCTGCAATAAAAGAAATTGCATTTTTTGGAAAAGAAAAATCCAAAATGCAGAAATTGGTTTGTATATCTGCCCATGAAACTATGCGATATCGCTTTAAAATAACAGAACAATAGCTACAATTTAAAAACTACACTTGCAATGCGCTGAAAACTAGCATAAAGAATCAGAACGTGCAGAATAATTTGATTATAATAGATTAGATTCTAGATATATAATAAATTATAAATATAATAGATTCAGCTGATTCAAACTAGCTTATTCAAACTAGCTGATTCAAAATAGCTGCTCTTTATTCCTAGTTGGAGTTGACTGGTAATGTCCAGACTTCCTGTCAGAGCAGGTCATGGTTCAAACTTGTGGTCTTCAATAATCCATCGAGTTCTGAACCAATGTGGCTCTGTCTTAGTGCTGAACCTAGGAGAACAGAGAACTCATCTTTATACTTGCAGACCATAATCAGACCTGATGTGGTCCATGACAGACACAGTGGGACAGAGAACACCCAGGGGCAGTTGATGTTTGGTTAAATCATTCTATGCAATTGACATCAATTATCCCAAGAGTGTACACTAATATAGTGGTGTTTGCAGGTGGTTATCTTTGCACAGCCAGCAATTACAGTGCTGAGGTACATTTCTAGCTTCTGAACAAACAAGAATGACATTTTCTGCTTTTCTACAACTTTGTTTTTTAAATCACACACACACACACACACACACACACATATATAATATGAAACTCACACATATAAAGAACATAAATCACCATCAGCTATTTGTTTTATGTTCATTTATGGTAGATTATTTTCCAGGGGTGTATTGTCAGTGATATGATTTTCATCAGGGATTGTTAATCTTTGCTAAGCAAACATTTTATTTGGACACACTTTAAAAAGAACAACAGTCGCTGAAACACCTGACAGTACAAGAAAATACAACCGGAAAGAAGATAATAACACTGG
The DNA here is from genome assembly GCA_025802075.1 of Tenebrosternarchus preto. Classification (NCBI taxonomy): domain Eukaryota; kingdom Metazoa; phylum Chordata; class Actinopteri; order Gymnotiformes; family Apteronotidae; genus Tenebrosternarchus; species Tenebrosternarchus preto. The sequence goes on along the minus strand of JAOYMR010000013.1, from coordinate 3,526,556 downwards.
GCCCATTACAACATTCCTGTGATGAAGTACAGTCCCTCTTGTTTTTAAAGGGCTTTACATCACACTTTTTTAATACAGTGTTTCAAGATTCCTTCCAGTTATGTATAATGATGCTGCCAAAACACATTAATTTCATGTGGTTCTGCAAGTTGTTATGGATAAAGTGTAAAGGATTTGGAGGTAATGGGTCTCCTCCTCAAGGGCTCTAGCTCACCTCCAGGTTTCCTCGGTAACCACTGCTCTTGCTGGCATTGGTGCAGGTTCAGGGTGGAGCGAACTGGATGTGTGGAGTCAGATTCTAGAAGATGTTACCATGCTTCGAGTTATCCGGTGGATCTATTAGCACAGACATGTATTATTATTCAGACAGAAACGGGATTAAGGAAATGTGTCTTAGTTGCAGTACTGGCAGCACTTCAGGGAAAAAATCTAGTGCATGACACTGTCAGAGGATAATTTAGGGTTCCAGTAGAGTAACTATCTTTACTGGCTCAGTGTTTAAGGTTGCTATGTTGGTATGCCACAACATGTCGACAGGACGTTTCTTCATCAAAAACTATAGAGTTTGGACATGGGCTTATTTCTTCAAACCCAGTTTTGGGGGAGAATATGTGAAGGGTCACATGAAATGTTTCCATTTACTGAGATTTATGTGTCTGATGGGTAATAAGAAATGGAATAGAATGCAGAGCTGACATGATGGCATCTTTAACAAACAGAAAGATATGAGAACCTCAGATTTTATAAATCCCGTTTTAATAATTGGCACAGATGTTAATTCCGATGCTTGGGAGACACTATGTGGTTTGGTTGCCAATATTTCTCATAAGAAATGTCTTCATGCAAAAGTTCTGAGTCTGACACTGAGCTGTGTGTATGATTTCCAGTCCTTGTATGTGTAACCGAGTGGTCCTTCGAGGTAAATAATGAAGTGAAGGTCTCACTCATGCTATGCTTTTCTTGTACTTGTTTTTCCTTGCGTGCCTCCAGCTCTCCTCAGTGTGCAGCATAATTTGCATATCACCAATATGGAATCCCCGAAGGGACAAAATACACCTAATACACTTTGCTAGGCTATTTGACTGTGGTGAAGTTATTTCATGCTGGAGATAGCAGTGCTGTATACCGCTGTGGTATTTACCCTTGTGTGATGACCAGTACCACCTACCCTTGAATGTTTCTGTCTTGTTTTGTTTTTGTTTTTTTTTTTAATAAGGGCTTCCCCCTCCCCAATGTAACTATAAAATATTCATTTTTTAAAACCACATTCTTTGCTATCTCTGGAGGAATAGCACTCACACTTACAAGCTGTGCATACTTGTTTTAAACCATTGTTTTAAACCATTGTTTTAAGCCATTGTTTTAAGCCATTGTTAAGCCTTTGTGACGAGAGGATAGGTCCACATCACTAGTATCGGTGCTGGGTGGGTAGAGGGGTACACAACATCTTGATTAGAAAAAATAATAAAACTAGCACATATACTATTAAAATATATGAACATAGTGTCTATGAAAAGGTCTTCCCATCACACTGCCTGTTGCTACAAATCTCCATCCACCCCGTTAGCCTCTTATGTGCTCATTCCTAATGCTTTGCTCCCAGTAATTATTCCCCTTGATTATTCCTCATCTCTGACACCCCATGGATACGCCCAGCTCTCCAGAGCGGCACCCGTTCCTGGGTACCCAAAACCTGTGAAAATAAGCAGCCGCTGCCTGGTTTATACGTTGTACAGTAAAGAAGGACAAGTAGGTTCCATCATGTGACACTTGGGAAAGGTTATTGTGTACATAACCAAATTCAGGTACAAAATAATGTATGTATATTAAACCATTTTCATTCACTGCTGCTGTTCACTTCTACCGCTGAGCTAGGAGTGTTTCAGCCACCTCCGTTTTTGTAGTTTTTTATCAACACATGCATATATGGAATTGTTAGGGTGCCCAAGGCAACTGTCAGCCTTTGACTAATGCTAAGAGCACTTGTATACTTACACTTACCAGTCACTTTATTAAGTGCACCTGTTTAATCTTCAGGCTACAGTAGGGGACCCATCCATTCACACTTCACAATAACGTCCTCTATAACATTTGTCAGCAGCGACAAAAATTTAATTAATTAAAATTAATTTATTTAATTTTCTGATTTAATCAGCATTCAGCACACTCGTGTAAGGCCGTTCTGTTATCTTTAAATATGTAACTACCTTTTACATAATAATTCTTACCATCACTGGATGTGTAACAGTTCCCAGCAGGCTCTTTAAAAAGCATTTTGCCTAAGGGCTTGCTGTGCAAAAAGCCCTGCAGGTGGACTAATGCCTAGGTTAAAAGAAAACAAACAAACATATGCTCCATTTTGTAAATGACAAAATATTTAGGTGGCCTTCCGTAAAAGTTAAAATGGAAGGACAAGCCTTGTACAGATGGCCTGAACTTTGTCCCACTGTTTATCATATCTAAGTAAATCCTGCTCTGATGTGAACGCATGTTGTTAGGTTCTGAATTCTACTACCTACTAAGCACGTTATTAGGATTATGATGCAGATAAATGAAAATGAGAAAAAAAAAATCATGAAATTTTGACCAACTGTCATGTGTGTCAACAGACTGATACAGTTTTATATGAGATTAATAGCAAATGTAAACAGCACAAATGTACTTGCCCAACTAGAATGATTTATTAGGAAGAATGTTAATAAATCTGTCTACAACCTGTTTATTGGGTTAAGATTCCTCATCCAAACAGCTTATATAAAAGTAAATTACTTTAGTGTGTCATGTGAGGACTACCCATGAATTCTGAAGCAAAGTTTAGGACAGGGCCAACAGCACCATAACGGACTCGGTTGTTTACACTATAAAAAAATGAAAGTCAGGTCAAGTTAAAATGATTAAGTAATTTACTTCAAAGCTTTTCTGAGTTAGGACATTCAAGGCACGGAATTTCACCCAAATTAAAATTCTTAGTGTAGGGAAGTTCCTTACTCTTAATAAATCTCACTAAATGCGTCTTCTTTAGCTTATCAACGTCACTGTAATGGAGCGTCGCGCTGAGCACAAAAACTGAGGCAGGACGTCTGAAAGTGAAAGCGGTTTATTTTTTTATGTGTCGACAAGCAGCGACAAAGACACGGGGAAACATACACGCTTAAAAATACTCCAGACTAACAAGACACATGTGCGACAGCTAAATGCAAATAAGAAACAAAACAAGAAAAACACAAGAGAACGCCCACGCGGAACACGGAAACACACACAAGCGCGTACACACACACACACACACACACACAGGACGGGGGAGGAATTGAGTGCGGCCACCGTGACAGTTAACTTCTTGCCTCTTTGTTATATTAATGTTGATCCATTGTTAAGTAATACGTTTTTTTAAGTATTATTACTTACCAAGTGGGTGATCCAGTTAAATACAGCCTTGTTCTGATGTTCTGACAAAAAATGTCTGATCTGTAGCTAAATTTAAACCAGAATGTAATTTGAATTTGCGTCAAAAAGATGACAGAAGCTGTGTGATCTCAGAGCAAAAGTCACTGAAGGAGAAACAGCTCAGGTGGTCTTGAAAGAGTCTGTACCTAGAGAGAAGCTGTGGTACCTCCAAAAACATTCAGTATGTTGTCATCATTATGAGCAACGGTTGTGTTCACTCTCTGAGATTCAGTTCCCAGATATATTCATTATTATTCACTGTGTTCTGTTAAAGTAGCACAGATTTAATGTACTCATAATGAGTAACATTCACAGGGAATGGAGAACTTTAGGTGCACCAAGTATAGTCACCAAACTAAAGTTTGCAGGTTTGGCAGTAAAAATCTGGACTTGAGCAATATCCGCAAAATCATATTGACGCTTTTGGGATTAGAAGAAGCTCTCAATGCAGAAGCAAAGCCAGAGAAGAAAACTGAATCAATTTCAAAGAGTTCATAGTCCATGTCTACGGCTACAAACATCAGCGACCCATCAAGTACTCAGGATCAAGGATAAGTCTAATGTAACCTTAAAGTAGGTAATGCTTCTCCTTTATTTTAATGTCATGCTCATTTTGTTAAAGTCAAGGTTTACCAAAAATAGACAAATAGACATCATCCATTTTAAATGTTTGAGAAATGTAAGAAATTTAAGAGAAATTCACCTTTTTTGGCTGAAATTGTGCTTTTGTCCCGTGCAGTGAACCTTAACAGAAGGAGCAGGAGGAGTGAGAGGCAGGAAATAAAGATGCATAATGTTTATTATCCAATAATGACTTGAAGAGCAGTGCAGACATAAACCACCAAAATAACAAAACATAAGACAGTCATAAGACAATGAGAGTCTTGAGGCAATGCGGAGTGTTGATGTCTAGATCCTGTGGGCATACAGTATATACACAGGGGAACAATAGGGGACTGGTGTGTGCAATTAACTAATAATCATGTGATTGGGAACGAATGAGAGAGGATGAGAGAGGAGTGAGACGGTGTAGTTGTAGGGGTTGTTTGGGCTGTGGTCATTACCTTCTAGCTGGGAGGTCAGCCTACCACAGAAACCCCACCCCCGCCTGCCTTGTTGTTGTATTTCCAGGAGAGTGCTTCTGCCCTCTTCCACCCCCCCTGGCCTGTAGGTGACCTGAAAGGAAAATTGGGAGAAGAAGAGAGAACACCGAGCCTGCCTGGAGTTTAGCCTCTAGGTGGTGCTGAGGTACTCCAGGTTCTTGTGGTTCTTGTGGTCTTGTGGTCCTGTAATCGATACAGCCAAAGCCCTCCATCCTTCTTTACAAAGAATGTACTAGCAGAGGCCAGTGAGGTGGTCCAAGCCTCTTGGCGGTATTACTCTATAACCCCCTCTTCCTCCTGGGAGAGTGGGTCTTTAAGGCGATCCCAAAGCGGTGGGTCTTCCGGACTCTCCATGAACACATCCACCAGGGTGCTGTCATTCTACCTAGTTCCTGCTGCTAGTGTCAGAAACTCCATGGCATAACCTACGGTGTTCTGTGGGAGGAGCTTGTGACTACTGAGTGTCAGAACCACCACTGTAGGACACTCAATCATTGCCCTTTTAGAGTGAGGGATCTGCACTTCTGGCATGAAGTCAAGCTTGTTTGATATGGGTGTTGTACTCCACCAAGTCTTGCCTTGTCTCAACTCGTGAGTACCACCAACACTGTGGAGAAGTTAAAGTCTGAGGTAATGTACTAACTGTACCATACTGAAGTGGTGAAAAGAGAACTCAGATATAAAGCGAAGATCTCAACTTGCCAGTCAATATTCCCCTGTCATATAATGGTGTCACATGACTACTTATCATAAGAGTTTAAGTTACTTTTGGGTAATGTAGATGTTGTTTATATAGAGCAAACAGCAAATTTATTAGTATCATAGTATGTGTGATCCCTGGGAATAAAACCCATAACCTTGGGAGAGCAGCACCTCTCCTGTTCTACCAGAGTTCAGTGGTTTGATACCCAACATACTGCAGGACTTAACTATTAAAACATGACGGCAAATTTATTGTAATCTTTCTGGAGCAAGTAAATGTTACTGCCTCATTAATAATAATAATAATAATAATAATAATAATAATAATTTCTTTGCATAAAAAGGTGAATGGTTAGTAACTAAGTATT
>JAOYMR010000013.1:3497797-3509205 GCA_025802075.1 Tenebrosternarchus preto | reverse complement strand
GTGTTCAGAATGATGTTCGTTATGTCTTCCTACAATGACACTTGCACCATATTTGGAAGACCTGGCCGGGGACCAGCTAAGCCTCAGTTGATTGGCACCTCTTGAGAATCAGGTGCTCTAAACCTCTGTGACCGTTACAGCAGGATTCTGCAGAAGTTGGAGGAGTGCTGATGCATGGCTTTTTATTACACCCGGCAAATACATTGCAAGTCTCTCCAGGGCCACTTCAGGCACTGAGGACCTAGTTCGAACCAACTGTGTCGTCAAATTAGAGAGCTTTCTTTCCCTACATCACATAATAATAAGGCCCACAATTTAAGCTTCATGCAGACAGTGGGGTCAAGGGCTTATTGTGTAAGAAATTATTCTGATTTAAAAGCAATTATGGCTTTTTCCCACCCATGTAGTTCTTGAAGACCAGGAACATGGGTAGAAAATAAGACTAATTAATGCCTGCTGTCTACCTGCTAGAGCCAAGTGGAATGGGCCCTGTTAAAGGGGCATGAAATCAGAAGAGTGGAGTATTTGAACTAAAGAGTGCGGAACTAAAAACGTCCAGTATGTCCAAGACGACCATAAATCCACATTTATCTCATCGTGGAAAAGCACCAAATGCTGAATTCTGAGCTGTAACACGTCCCCAGAGCAACTGGGTCTCGACAGGAATCTTGTCATCTCTTTTGAGAACTCATTGATCGCTCCATCCTAGAACGCAGGGAATCTTGGCATAATTATGGACGGCCAGATGACATTCTCAGATCATTGTAACAGATATTATATTTGCACTATTCTTTAGTAATTGTTCTTGAATTTTGTTGTATTCCGCAGCACTGTATTGTACTGTATTGAATATCTCATTCTGTGTTGTACTGTATTGCATATCTCATTCTGTGTTGTACTGTATTGAATATCTCATTCTGTGTTGTACTGTATTGCATATCTCATTCTGGGTTTCAGCACTGACACTTGCTTTGATAATGTCTCAGTTAAGGGTATTTCTGGACTAACATTTGTGCTATTTAAGGATACTTTGACAAGATTAAAGCACTTTTTTTAAGTTGGAATGGATAAGAATGTATTTACTGTACTTAGCTTATGATATAACATCATGACACAGTTTAACGCTGCAACATCTCTCTGAGTTTATAGCCTTATATCTGGAAGTGAAGAAGCAAGAAATGTTTGATGTGTTTAAGGTGTTTTTTTGATGTTTACTGAACGTTAACTAAACATTCGTGCTGACTGTTGCACTGTAGACAACGTGCCTCACAGACTAGATGGAGGCATGCGATTTGACTGTAGAAGTTGGTTTTGCCACGTGAAAGTGAAACACCAATAAAGAAGATAAATTATGGTGCGGTCTGCCTCTAGGACCATGTATTATACATGCTAATACCTCCCTCAAGCGCACTTTGGTTTGCTACTAATTGCATTGAGAGAGAGGAAGAGGGCATGAGAGAGAGAGAGAGAGAGAGAGATGGGTAGAGAGAGAGAGAGATGGAGAGAGAGAGAGAGATGGAGAGAGATGGAGAGTGAGTTGACTCAAAGAAAAAGATGTTGGAATTGCCATCTGTTCTCAAGGTCAATTTTCTCCACTTAAACACATAATGTCCCACAACCTATAAACAATAAAATACCACCACATGCATTTTCTAAGAAACAATTTGTTTCTTGTTGTTTTTATTTTATTATACTGTTGCTCAAATAATGTAGCCAGCATTGTAAGTTGTAATTAAGAGAACAGCAAGTTTGACAAAGGGTTTACAAAACATCATTTTTGCTCTTTCACAATATGGCCAGCTGGATATTTTCTAGTTTACATTGTAACGATTAACGTAACAAGTAACGATTGTGCTGACATTATGACAACGGGCTAGAAGTTTAAATGCTTTCCTCTTGTCCCCTGCTTTTAGTGTCCAGTCCACTATTCACAGTCCTCTTCATGCCACTCTTAGACACACTTCTTCCTCTTAGCTAGAGAATCACTTTACATCGGTTAATCTCAATGTTATTTGATAAGGCATAAAAATATATCTTCCACTAAATTTATAGCAAGGAAGACCATTTCTCTCTCCAGAGTGCCAGCAGCTTGATGAATGTCTTTTCCTCCGTGTTTCAAATGTTTAGGTCAATGGAACACCACTGGTGTGGTCTGTCAGTCATTTTATATAGATCTATAATAATGCTCTGGAGAATAGCAGAATTCTCTCTCTCTCTCTCTCTCTCACACACACACACACACACACACACACACACACGCTCATGTCTGAGTCAGGACTCGCTCATGTCTGAGTCAGGACTCGCTCATGTCTGAGTCAGGACTCGCTCATGACTGAGACTGGATTCGTTTGCACGTCTTGCTTAAGTCCTTGTTGTTTACTGCTTTTACGCTCAACCAAGTGTTGATTAGTTTTCTGGGGGGTTTTTTTGTGTGTGTGTGTGTGTGTGTGTGCATGCATGTGTGTATCTGTCTGTGTGTGTGCGTACGTGTGTGTGTTGATTTAAACAAACAAGTTTCCACCTTGAAAAAAGTCACTAACATTTTCATAATAAATTTCATAATAAATTGGTAGTTTTTGCTCACATTTATGAAGAATGAATATTTTGACATCTTCATATTTGAGTCTCTTCTCTCTGTTTTTGTGTTTTAGATTATGACAGTCACATGACCAACACGTGTAGGTTCTGCTGGCATTTTGTTGCCTCAGGATGGATCTCTTGTTTCCTTCATTCTTTGTCTCTTTCTTTTCTCCTTTCTGTCTTGTTTCATTCTCCTTCCTACCATGAACAGAAGTTTTGTAAAAGTCATACAATGCAGATCCGTCTAAATGAGAAATACATGAGATATAAATACAGCTGTTCTTCTATCTGCCTCTCTCTTTCTTGTTATCTCTCCAACATGCATAACCTTCAGCCTTACAGCCTGACACACACAGAGCTAAATGCAGGTGTTGGTTTCCTAGCCTTGCCTCCCAGTGGGAGTTTAACAAGAACCTCCACTACCCTACAGCACGACTTGCAAAATGGCAAAAGTGCTTTTCTGTTGGAGTCTGAAGATGTCAAATGTCCATTTTGTTTCAGCTGATGCCTGATAAATTGCCATATTTAAAATCATGAAATGAAACAATCCTTTCCAATTTAACTGTCAACGTTCTAGATTAAATTCAGCATTATTTTTAATTGACCAAAAAAAGAAAAGAAAAAAAAAAACATTGCAATTACTAATCATTGCTTTTCAGAATAATGTTACTGTGTCTTGGTTGGAGATTGATGTGGATGAAAAGGTATCTATGAGTCATGACTTAATTTACACATGTCTGAGTGAACATGACCTCTTCAGAGTTGGTTTATTCATGTCCCCATGCAGAATTCCTGCTGTTACCTGGACCAACGGTTGAATGTTGGTGTATCTGCCATAAACCAAATCCCAGCCATAAGAAATGACAGAGGAAATGGACAAGGGTCAAATATAACGCTCTCCAGAATGACTGAGACCAAGGTCCGCCGGTGGTCTTCCCGACGGCTCACCACACCTACATGTTAAGCTATAACAGCTTGACTCCTTAAAATCCCTCTCTTGTTGCCTGGCAACTACTTAACAGGGCAGGAGTTGGAGAAAGAAAAGAACAAAAAAGCAAAATAGAACTTTAACTCATATGTCAAAGAGGCCAAGGAGTTATAATAACTCATCTGTAGTTATAATAACTCCTACAACACACGTGTAGCTGTAACATGTTGTACCTCTACTGTAACATGTTATACCTCTACTGTAACATGTTATACCTCTACTGTTTTCATTTGGAAAGGAAGACTAAAAAATATACTCTTTCCAAATTACACGAGCAGCTATGTTACCAAAAACAAACAAAAATCAACCAACTCACCAATCAACCGACCATCTAACCATCTTCCCTTCATAAACACGTGTACTAATAACTGAAAGCTGAGGCTCTTACTGATTCCCCATTTTTTTTATTCACTGTGTGGTTCTTTGTGAGATGTGGCAGCCATGACATGTGGCAGATGTTCGTATTTTTCCTACACCTGCTCATTCTGTAATAGGATTAATCAGGGCACAATCACTAAAAATGGAACTACGTAGTTGAAGAATTTTAGTATTAAAATAAAAGATGCAAAGACATTCGTTAATTTGAATACCATGCCTGACACAAATCAATGTCATAACAGAGTAAAACCAGACAATACTGGAGCTATTGTTGATACTTTTCATGACACTTGGCTGTAAGCATAAGGTTTGCTTACAGCAGACATGCTTGGACAAAAGAATAATTAGATAATAACTTTTCGCCTTTCAACAAGTGAATAAGCAAATCTTGCAAGTCAAAAATACTCGTGCATCTTCCACGGTGAACTGGTGGTTTGAATTCACAGAAATAGCATGACAGGCCCAGGCATAAACAGTGCATGGTAAACAACAGATAACAGGTAATGTAGTCAGGGTAGTTTCACATGTTTTGGTTTTTTTTTTTTCCCCTAGTCATAAATTACAGTGCAAACAGTCCTTTGTCATATTTTGTTTTAAATCACATTCACATCAGCTGCTGTTTCCCCCTCTTCAACCGACATGGTTATTACTCACTTCTAAATTCATGATTTCTAGATTCACATTCAGTTTCTTTTGATTCTTTTGCTTTTACATTCAGCATTCAGATGCTTCCTGTGGTTGTTGTTTCATTCATTTTTTCTGTTGGTTGATTCCAAGGGCATTTCATTCCATTTCATTTCATTTTCACTGTCCCTGCGCTAAATGAACACAGTAAATGTTAATAATGTTGACATGGTGACATTGCGGTTTCTAGTAGCAAGTATGTCAGGAATGTCACATAATCTATGAAAAGGTGCAAAGTTATTCACCTCCATGTAATGTCATGGAAAGAATTTTGTGGAATGTGAAAGCTAAGCTGAGACGCCTCGGCAGCTCATCATTAACTGACTAAACCCTCTTCCTGCTCCTCCAGTTCATCGCCATTTGATCTTTGCGCGTCCAGTCACAGTTGGCAGTATGACCGGTGATCATGTGATCAAGAGGCTGCTCTGATGACTTCTGATGGATGTTGCCAAGGCGCCCGTACAGTTCATGGAGAAAGACAGATGGTCCTGAGGCGGTGGTCTGATTAGGGATGTGCTTCATCACCAACACCGTCTGTCTAAATCTCACCCCGCTGGAACCGAGTTGGCTCATGTAAATGCCAGAGCGTGTCACTCTCCCCAAATCTGCCTAAGTGACAACTGACCTGCCGAGTTTCGCCAGCCTGATCTGCCAGTCCAGAGAGGACAGGAATCCATAACCTCCACGCAACGAAGCTCCTTAATTACAACGAACTCCCCAACATACGAGGCATCATTTTGCTTAATTAAATTAAGTTCATTTTTATTGACTTAATTGTTTGGGACAAGCCATTCGCAGAGGCTCTTGCTGGAATGCTGACAGCACAAACGACAGAAGGTTGAGTAATTAATGTGATTTTTAATTGAAGCGGAAGTCATACAAAGTCTAGATTATGTGAAATATGCTGAGAAGCTTTGTGGTGGACCCTGCTAAAATATGAAAGTCTACCAAGGGAGATAATAAGAAAAACTTTGTTAATTTCACCGACGTCTCCGCAGTTTGATATATTGTTGGCTTTAATTCGTGCAGCGACTTTGACAAATGCACAGAAGTGAATTAAGGGATGCTAAGATACTTAAGAGCTTCATTACGAATGCTTCATTATTTATAATGACACTTCATAGACACTTCCTATAGGCCTCTAGGGCCCAGTCACATACATCAAACGAGAGACCTGCAGAGGTTACGCAAAGAACCATAAAGACTTGCAGCACCTTAGCCATCCGCCAGCCTTTTCTACCAGCGACACTCTACGCTACGGTCTCTAACATCAGTTTATAATGTAGTCAACACATGCACACAAGTGTATACGTGTCAGTTTCAAGCTGTCCATTCCACATTCTGCGTAGGAGAGGTCAAATCTGGCCACAGTGTAACAACGTTTGATCTCTCAGAGCAGCCTGGGTTCTCATTCCACTCAGGCATGTGCTATCACATACCTTTAAAATGCCATTTCACTGGAGCACAGACCCTATGTAGAATATAGATGGAGTTGCTGTTTTGCAAACAAAGCTGGGATTAATGGAAAACAATGTGAAAACAATTTTTCACTTGAAGTCATGTGTGTAATATTTAAGAATGGGGAATTTTAATAACTTGAGGATAAAAACAAGCAGGTTTTTCCATCTCATGTTCCACTGCTTCAGCTGTAGAAGTGTTTACATAAATTGAAGCTGAATGTGCTTCCATTTATGTAGGATGTTGACCTATGCATTGTGCTCAAAAATGATTGTTCATTAAGTACCGTGGAGCTTGAATCATATAAATAATTTCAAACTGCTGAACAAAAGCACTGTTAACGATGCTCTGAAGGTCAAACATCCTGTGCCTCTTCCTCAACTGACTGACCTAAAACATTTATCCAGAGAGTGGCACTTGTGTACTAGTGTGGTGTATTTATAATAACACTGTAAGTTACACGATGGTGTTTCTGCCTCAGCACCATTTTTGAACCACCATTTTTAACTCTACAGTTTTGTTTAACTCTACAAAGGTACATTTATCATTTGCCTTATAGCTTTGCGTGTTCTTGCCAAACTGACTTACGTTTCACAACAATACATATTATTGGATACATGATGTTCAACTTTGAAAAGCATTACAGGAAACGGGGAGGAACCAGTGATACTTTTTAAGGCTCAGAAGATGCAGAATGGAATATTTAGGGAGTCGGTAAACACAGGACTGACAATGTCCAGCTCATTTCTATATCATTTTTGTGCTTTATGGATGGACATTTAATATAAGCAGCTAAAAGCCTGATATAATGTGTTATAACCACTGTAATAAGGATCATAGATGTTTCAAGTGATTGCAGGAGCTTTAGATGCCTGGTTCAGTATAAGCCTGAGCTGGGACCCCTATATAAGAAAAATGGGACCTGGACTATAATAATTCATATAGCCACACACACACTCGACTCATACAATGCAGATACTCCATTTACATATACATTAGTTGTAGTAACTGTGACTCATCTGGCTCCTACTCTGTCTTGCCATTATGCCATATTCCTCCTGCTCTCTAGAAGATTCTAAAAGTGCCTGCACCCGTATATGACTCAGACTGCCAGCACAGACTGTGTAGATGAGTACCAGTTATTTTCTTCCACATGTCGGCTGATTCCACCTCTGTCTCCAAGCAGATTTGCTGGAACACATACATCTACAAAAGCCAAGGTACGACGGTACTGAGGGTTGAAACATGCATAAAGACGACACATTTAAGCACCGCACGACTCACCATATGTCTGCAAAAGTATGATTAGTAAATATGCACGATTCAATGTTTTGTCTATACAATGTTTATGACTTTTTTTGAGTTAACACTGAAGAGGAACATTCTAGGCATATTTGAGTGAGATACACTCGACTAGCTCAAGTGAGGGGTTGAACTTGGGTCTGAGACCTCAAACCCTACAATCCATGAGAAAGAGTGTGGGGCCAACTGATGTACAACTGGAAGACAGAAATAAACTGGTAGAGCAGGGAAATCTCCCCTGGAAAAACAACTGGAGACAGATACAAGAAACAGCTGTCCCTCAGAGAACAGGTGGGAAAGTCAACAGAGGAACATTATCCAGGAAAATACCAGTCAGTCACAGATACATGCCAAGAAAAAAATACATAAAAATTCTACATAAGAGTACAGTCCTCCCTCAGCAGCTTTGAGTAAGGCCTGAAGTTAGTTAGTGAAACATAAGTAATTACTTCAGTCTTCTGGAATAAGTTACTACAATGCTCACACTATTCTTTAATAATTCTGAATATACTATATAGAATTATAATTCTATAATCCTATTGGCAGTATTTACTTAGACGCCAAAAAAAGGATAAGTATTTTTTTTTTTTTATCTCAGAAGCTAATGCTTGATATCACCATGTAACCAAGTCTCTCACATCATGTATGTTCAGTGTTTTTTTTTTTTAAAGCTGTCTATCTCTGTGACTAACATTTGCAACATGTCCATCCCTTAGGTTTGCTTTTTCTCAACTGTTGCGTTTTCTGTCCATCTCGTCACAGACTGTACTTTTGTTACAAGCTTTAGCTCGGCTTCTGCACCCTGACATCCTTCCCTCCACCACGGGGCCATTATTAAAAACTTTATTACAAACACATCTCGCTGGTACACAATTAGACTTTATAGCTCGCCTGTTGCCATGCACAGTTTGAATTAGCCTTCTGGTAGTCCGTTATCCTTGGACATTGCCTGACCACATGACTGCTAGCGGCTCTGGGTATTTTTGGGCAGTGAGCTGCTCTCCACCCAGCAGTGGCACTGACTCTCATAACAACCTCAGCAACACTTGCTGTGCTTGGCTAAGTTGAACCAGCCTAACAGCTAGAGCAAAGCAACAACCATGCTGGCATCAGTGCTGGGTTGAGAATCGTCCATCAAATAACATCTGGGCAGCTGCGGCTTCGTGGTCAGAGACTGAACCGTGATGAATGGGACAGAGGGTTGCTAACAAAACATCCAAGACTGCAGATGAGATGCATAGGTTACAGGTTTGTGTTTCTAATGAAGTGGCCAGAGATTGCACCATGGTAGATGTGCAAAATGTTAGACATACCTATTTTAAAGCTTTTCAAAAGTTTAAAGCTGTGTATTACGTTTACAGTGTAACTAAACAATAAACAGTTTACTGCTGCAAGAGACGGAGACCATCCACAGAGTCGTCAGGACCTGGCTCACGGAAAGGCCCACTGTCCGAGCAGGACAAAAAAAAATCCAATGTTGTGGACAGCATCGTAATTAAACTGGTTTGGTTGAGGTGGTTCAGTGTCTTCAGTGGAGACTCTATTTCTATCTGTTTTTTTTAAATAAATGTGGATGTAATTCTACTATTCACATTATCAAAAATTAGAAACCATTTGGTAAATTGTGTCACTGTGTCAATTAGCATTTTGTGTCTCTAAATAATAATATTAACAGTGTCAGTGTTATATGTCTTTGGGTCATGTTCTTAAACAAAAAAGGAATCTTTTCATTCAAAATATCTTCTGGAACCACTGTCTGGCCCTTCACTAGGCCAGAGTCAATTAGGAGAACCTTTGCCAAGCCAGGAGGTCGTGGAACTCCTTGGGTGACCTTCAAACCACGATGTGTCTGTCCAACAGGTTGTCGGGAAAAGTCTCCGCCTGGAGAGACTTCACACCTGATCCTCACCTGCTGTCTGGCTAACCCTACCTTCGCCTCTTCCTCTGCCCTGCCACCTGCTACCAGTTAGATCGGACACCTGTGACTCATTATCGGGGCATTTGGCACGTGTGTACACAGCCCTGGTTGTATCCTTGCAAAGCCACATTAGAAGAACAACTGCACAAAGCCGTCGTTTCCCTGGGTTGTTCCTTGTTCGTAGTTTGTCGTGACTCTGTTTCCACCTCATTTGCCCAACGAGACTAACAATAACCCTTAAATCTTGGCCCCAACCCCGCATGTCTCCGTCTGCTGATTTCTCTACGTTTTCCTCATTGTAACGATGATACCATGTGGCATTTTTAACCCATAAACCTACAGCACAACACATCTGGGCTCCGCTGTGTTGCTCAAGTGAACACGTCACAAAACTTCAAGGACACACGTAGTTTAACTTCTACATGTCTTGCTGCTGACATACTTGGAGGGAAGAAGACATTTCAATACATAATGGCACGAGTATTACAGTTCATTGGTTTCCATTAACCTTCTCCCAGGCGGCGTTTATCTTGGTTGGGATCTAGCAGCATCTCTGTCCTTGTAGCAGGACACCAGTACAATGTTTAATAATTATTGCAGTTACCATAAAAGGGCAACTGAGGAGAGGCCTGCAAAACTCCACAATTAGTTATTCACTCCGATCTGTTTTATCAAATTCAAATAAAATAGTACAGAATAGTATCAGGTATTAATGTATTCCTATAGGTCATTTTAGAATGTCCTGCCACAAAGCTTCACAAAAATACTGGTTCAGACTCTTAATTAGCAAAGTAGAATATGATAGCGCCAAGAAAACCTCTATGGAAGAAAAGGCTGAACCAAAATGCAAACTCCATTCTCGTCGGGCTGGTAGAGGAAAGTAATCTATCTGTTGTTGGATTCTGCTGTGAATAATTACTGGGCTGGTTCAAATCTGTATCCCCAAATTTGTTCAAATTTGACTGCTCTGTTAGCAATGGATATACCTTCATCTTAAAGCTAACATCATTATGCCTGCTCTGAATCTCCTGGAAATGAAAGCTGATTTCACACAGGAGCCCCCGACTTGCTGAGAAGAACGAAACTGGATGGAGGAAACAGCTTGTGTGGTGCTTGAGATGCAGTGGTGATGATCAGCACCATATGTACATGCCAGAAACCAAATGAAATTGTGCATTTCAAAAGAACAAATACCTATAATTGCTAATGCAGTTATTATATGTTTACTCATTTGAAAAGTAGATCTATTGGTGAAACATGTGCTAAATTATTTGGACCAGTTCGTTTAGATCAATCTCAGTGAGCCATGACTAGATTACAGAGAGCCTGGCACCATGAAATAAAAGGTTGTTTACCTTTCTGGACAATGTAAGATCTTACACAACTAGGTTAAGTAAAGCATCAAGACATTGTTTAAATGATTATAAAGAAAGGTGACAGAGTGATGTTAACAAGCAATCTGTAGCCCTGCTTGTTTGAGCAAAGAGCATGTTGTGGTGGAACACTGAATATTGATTTTCATAGATCACCAGCATTGTTTTGATCTATTAAAACCTCTCAAAGCATGATGGCTCTCCACTTGAATTTCTCATTCTTGTAACCACCCACCTTCAGCAAAGTGTTTTATTGCAGTTACTGGACATTATAGTGAATGATGCTAAGATTTGTAGGCTATGAAGTTTTATGGTGAATATGTCTCTGAAAAGGCAGTGTCAAAGGACTGACCTTCCATAAACAAAAAACAACTAAACACACTACTACTCGGTTCAAAATACAGGTCTGAAAAAAAGACTGAATCCTCCTTTAGCATGTTATCCAGAAAAGGGTCAGTAGTTGATCTCTCTCTCTCTCTCTTTCTCTCTCTCTGTCTCTCACACATGCACACACATTTTAATGGTTAATCTGATACAGATGAATGTATTTTTAAATTAAAGTGCACAGGCCGAAACACATCTCAGTGCCATTTAAAACCACAGAACTTGGTATACAGTGCCAAAACACGTCACACCCCCTCACTCAAACCCAGCTTTCACTTTTAAACAGCAAGAAATAAATGGTTGATTAAGGGTGAATCATTTGACACGCAGTGAGAAAATGCCC
>JAOYMR010000013.1:3439255-3464684 GCA_025802075.1 Tenebrosternarchus preto | reverse complement strand
AGCATGTTTACCCTGTAGAATGTTTACCCCGTAGCATGTTTACCCCGTAGCATGTTTACCCCATAGCATGTTTACCCCGTAGCATGTTTACCCCGTCAGGTCCATAAATCTCTGTCGAAACCTGAATCGAGAACCTCACTGGTCAAAAGGATAAAATGGATCTTTTATCCTTTTGGACTCCACCAGAAAACCTGGGACTTCATTTGCATGTAGCAACAAAAAAACAAGTTCTGGAACCTGTGAAGAAATCCTCCGATGTTCCAGTGAGCATGATGAGGTCGGCATGGGTTTGCATAGTTTATCAATTTCCGTCGAAGGTTCCTGCTACTCCATCCTACTATGGTTTTATTCCCGTACTGCCTGTCACAATCAATGCGGCCGAAGCCCACAACTGAACCGAATTCTACAGACAGACTTCCTCCGACCTGGCCAATGTTTTCAGTTAAGCTTCAAATGATTTTAAATGGAAATTTCCAAGATGAATGTGATATATAAGACGTAATATTCAGAAATTGACAGCAAAAAGAAAGAAAGAAAAGTAAATACAAACAAAAAGGTTTGATTTACAGTGGAACCCAATGCCTGCCTGTGTGTGACCAAAATACTGGGTGGAGGTCATACGAGGAGCTACACCAGCTCCACTCTAAACCCATCAAATATTCTTTGTGCCACCTGACTGTTGACTGACAGCAAAAAAATGACATTACAAAAAACAAGCAAACTGCTCTGTATTGTCCTAGAGGAATGGAAATCTAGGGAAGGCCTGGGATTGACAACATTGAGAGGCTTCCAATTCAGTGAGTAAATGGGGTGGAACTAAATGAGAGTTATTGATCAACAGGCTTAATTAAGCAAGACCCCTTCACTCAGTTGGTATCACCTAGTTTCAGTTCACTAAAAGTCAGATGCAAGAGGGCATCACTTCTTTCTTACCTTCTGTCTTTCAGTCTCTCTGTCTCTCTCTATCTCTCTGTCTCTCTCTATCTCTCTATGTCTCTCTCTTTCTCTCTGTCTCCCTCTATCTGTATCTCTCTATCTCTCTCTTTCTCTCTCTCTCTCTCTTTATCTCTCTCTCCCTATCTCTCTCTCTCTCTCTCTCTCTCTCTCTTTCTCTCTGTCTCTCTCTCTGTCTCTCTATGTCTCTCTCTCTTCCTCTCTGTCTCTCTCTCTCTGTATCTCCATCACTGTTTCACTGCATCACTACATATATTGAGACAAAAAGTCTGAGAATTCAAGTTCAAGTTCAGTCTTGCACACACAACCACACACACACACACACACACACACAAGCTCTCTCTCTCTCACACACACATACACACACAACCACACACACATGCTCTCTCTCTCTCTCACACACACACACACACACACACATGCTCTCTCTCACACATACACACACAACACATACACACACAAAAATCACACACACACACACACACACAAAATACGTGCACATACACACACAAACACACACATGCAAGGGCTGCAGGCACGATCTTGGTGCCCATCAGAGGGAGACTGATGACTCTTGGCAGGTGAAGCATTTAGGGAGGACCTGCAATGTGCAACAGTGACCAAGCAAAGTCCTGCCATCCATCTCTATTACTCATGTCTGCGTGTCACCAGGAACGGCCTCCACGGCCCAGACGCTGAGACACAGACACACACGCTGACGGAGATGGGGAGAGACAGAAAGATATTTAGGGTCGTTGAGCACTGTAGATGCTGTTCATCCCGACTTGTGTGTGTCTTTAATACTTAACAGTGAATTTTTATTTTATTACTTTTTTCCCCTGTTTTTGTGAGGTAACAATATATAAAAACACACAGTAAAAATTAAATAACATATTACAACCTCATTTATTCAACTTTAACGATGAGCCACTGAATAAAATGATATATCAGAGTAGAACTGTTTTTGTCAAAGGACTCTTAACTTGTCTAATTTTTATGAACACATAATGCAGTGTGTGTATTACATATATATATATATATATCTAACCCTAGCTGCACTGAGGAAGATCATCTGCACTGAGGAAGAGTAACGACAGACCTAAATCCAAACTTGTGGTGGAGATTAGGAGATACTGCATAAGATGAGGTGAGAACGGGGTCGACAAGTACATTTAAACTGATTCTGGTTAGTTTGACATGTCTGTCCTTCGTTGCTCCCCAAGGCTAAGAGAGAATGGGTTCTGCAGAGTAGAAAGATGAATTTAGGCAAATTCAATTTAAGACCATTTAAGACTTTTGCAAGAACTTTTTAAGACCACTATTACGTCAAAGTTCACATGAAAATAACTGTTTGCTTACTCTGAGCACTTGTACACCACTAAACACTGAAGACCTACAGCTAGACTTTTAAATAGTTGTTGTTGTTTGTTATTGTTTATTTATTTAGTTACACTGATCTCCATGGAGAAATGTCCCTGAGGCCTGATATGACAGCTCAGGCCCAATGGACACTCAACATACAAATAAAACAAGATACAACAACGATAATGACGACAACAACAACAACAACAACAATAATAATAATACTATCTTACATAACTTAAAAGCTTGGCTATGAAAGCTATTTTTACTTTTTTTATTTATAAATTCAATCCATACATTCATTCGCTTTCTTGCTTGTTCTTTAGCTCTATGTAAAACAGCAGCAAAGCCACTGTTCTGCTCTACCTGCCTTGAACTACAGGTCAGTGCTTTTTTTTCGTGTTTGATCCATAGTGGAGGTCCAGCTGTTGTTGTTTCAGGCTGATGGAGGCGGCTGGTTAGGTGGAGAGAGGGTGAAGCATTGAGTGAGGTGTAAAGTATTATTGTGGGAACGGAAATGCAGGACTGTGGAACAGCTTCTGTAAATAATGAATTATTGTGTGTATTTTAAGATGTATTACGCAAAAAGGAGCTTTTTCAATTTTCAAAATAAATCTTCCATTACAGCTCAATGAGACCTCAGTACACATTAATTGCTCAGTACACATTAATGATTGAAGAAAAAAACAAATACCTTTCATGGCCAAGGAAATGTTCCAGAATACACACACACACACACACACACACACACACACACACACACACACACACACATACACATACACACACACACACACTGCTCTCTTTAGGATTAAAATTATTTATTTTTTAAGACTGTCATTATAGCAGTATTTTTAAGTTACTTTTGATCTGTCAATATTTATAGAGATAGTAACGGCTTCCAATTGCCTCCTCCTTATGAACTATGAATCATAATTCGTAATTCATTCCTAACAGAAAAAAAGCTTGCAGATAATGTTGACGAGATATGCGTGCATTCTGATGTTTCCGATAGGGTTCTCCCCCCAGGCTTTGACAAGGAGCTGAAGTTCGCTCCTTTAAATATTTTCAGCTGTTTACGACGAACTATTTAAAAAAATAAACGTTCGAGTCGAGCAAAATCCCAAAGAGAGGCAATGTCCTTTCTGAAGAACAAGTGCTTGTTTACAAATACGAAATCGAATCCATATTCAAGAAATCAGAGGACTGCTGTTTCTTTGAAGCCCCTCGCACTCAGGCTTCATTCAAAACATTAAATCATCGACACTGTAAGCAGCGAGAGAGATGGGTGTCTCTTGATGCAACCACAAAGTAGCTACTTAAAGCAAATGCAAAATCACGTTCAGGCAAAGCATCTCGGTCTGCCTGCGCTCCTCGTCAATGGCCCTAATTAAAAGAGCTCGTCAGAATTCTCCAAACACACAATTAGTACTTTCACTTTGATTTAGCCACTGTGATTAAGTCTCCCCAGAAAAGTCTGGTTGGTTTCTTTGTATAGAAAGAACAAGAGAGGTGGAGAGAGAGAGAGACAGAGAGAGAGAGACAAAGAGAGAGAGAGAGAGAGAGAGAGAGAGAGAGAGAGAGAGAGAGAGAGAGAGCGAGCACCGTGCTTTTCTAATATTTTAAAGTCACTGAAACCAGTGAAAGGTTGATTCACAAAACACAAGAACAGTTATAAATGCATCTTTTCAATATTGTAAACTTTCACTTCAGCAAAAAAGCATGAATTAAACCGAGTATGTAAAGCAGAGGCAGAAAACAAATGTTTCACCAGAAACTTTCACCTTCTGGTGAATTAAGTTACATTAAAAACATAACTGACCGCCCCGATTCTGTTCAGAATTAGCATACCTCGGCAATACTGACCACATCATGGGCCGCATGCATGCCGTTGTTATTTCTGTGCAATTATGCGTCCAGCGACTTTCTTAATTATGATATATTACTCATAGTTTTCGAGGTAATTGGAGTCTGGGCTAGGCTGCCGCGTAACGCTGGCCTCTCCGTTCAAAAGCGGCGCGTTCAAATCTGCTGTTTATAGAGCCCCGAAAACTAGAGGACGCCGGAAAGCTGCGTGTGGTCATGCAAAAACACGCACGTGCAAAAAAAAAAAAAAAAAATTATGTCACAGCTTATTCGCTGTGACATATTACACTCTTGATGGAGTGCTCACGCTGCATTGTGCGTCGTCGTGAGAGTTTAAAAAAAGTAACGTTGCTTAAAGGCTGTAATTTATCTTGGCCAGAGACCTCCAATCTTTGATCAATTATGCAAAAATCCCAGTAGCAAATGCGCCCATGTCCAATGTTTACGTGCCTGATAGACACGCGCAACGTACGTCTACTTTGACCTGTATTAACTGGACACTCCATGTTGTGCTTTATAGGAATGCAACTGCACACTACAGCTCCACAGCCACTCTCTGCCGTGTTTTCCATTACTACGGCTACTTCAGCCCTACAGCTGCTCTGTAATTTGTTCTTCACCAGATACTACAGCTCTACAGCCAAATGCTATTCACCAGTTACTATAATGTCACTTGGATGCACACTGATCTGAAAATAGCAGGGACTTGGCCGGTTACTTACACACATCAGCGTCACTGCAGGTCTGAGCGCTGCTCAAAACTATCCCGCTAGCAGTCTCGCAGGACGGCCAGTGGAACAGGAGGGATGTATGCTCTAAACGTACACCTATAATGTGCTTCCCATAAATACATTTATAACAAAATGGGGACAAAAATAAACTGAACTCAAGAATTCTGCAGGAAAGTTGTATATGCAATATTTCAGGCTTTAGCCGCCGCATTGACATAAAACATTATAATAAAACAATGCAGAACAGGTCCTCTGATGTCATTTATCAAAACATTCACCACATTTACGGTCAGTGTTAAAATCATCGATCAGTAGCAAAACAAAACAGCAAAGCTAGAAGAGCAAGAGATCAACAAGAGGGAGACCAGCAAAAGAGCAGCTGGGAATAACAAAAATACCGCACATCACAGCAGGTCAGATTACAAATATCGATTAACATTTGCTTTGTGCATGACTTGCAGATACCTTAAGTGATCTGGATCCTGACAGGGGGAGGCGAGAGTAATATGAAACGAGTGTAGAGAGGGGAAAAAGCACTGGAAATACAAAAAAAAAAGAAACAGGTGAACATTTTAATTCACACAGACTCTCAGCCAGAGCGATATGAAGCTTTATTTATCAGTATATGATTCTGCAGGTATCAAACCCATTACTTTAGGGTTACTAGCATCATGTTCTACCAGGTGAGGTACAGGAACTAGTCAGTGGGAACACACAGCTATACACATCTGCGTTCTGTCATATATAAGTGGGTTCATGACCGGTATATCCTATTTTCAGTCTCTGAAGTGCTACAATCAAAGATTCTTCACAGTAAACACCTCCAGCTCTTCTGTAGTCCTTCCTAAATTGAAATTTGAAATGAATTGAGATTCATGTCTCTAAATGCTGGCAAAATTCTAATGGCAGCACCCACTGTCAAAGCACCAGAGTTAAGCAAACCTCAATTTATGTCCACTACAGTATGAATTTCACTTAGTGAAGCAGGGAGAGAGAGACGTCACTAGAGAGAGAGAGAGAGAGAGAGAGAGACGTCTCAACAGTAACAGGACCTGAAAATAGCTGCAGAAAGGTTTTGATGAACTGAACTATAAAAGTGAAGGCTGTACTTTAATCTCATCTGTGGTTTATTGTTTTGAAAGAGTCTCCTCAAATGTCACCACTGTGATTGGGCTTTTGAATCTATTTTCTAATCCCTGAGATGCCTCTTA
This sequence comes from Tenebrosternarchus preto, assembly GCA_025802075.1. Lineage (NCBI taxonomy): Eukaryota > Metazoa > Chordata > Actinopteri > Gymnotiformes > Apteronotidae > Tenebrosternarchus > Tenebrosternarchus preto. The sequence continues at coordinate 3,458,560 of JAOYMR010000013.1, read as the reverse complement.
CCATTCAGGAACTTTTGATTGGTCAGTGGCAGACAACATTTTGATTGGTCAGTGGAAAACATCTCTATGATTGGTCAATGGCAGGCAACAACCAATAACACTGGTCACTGTAGCAATAAGGAGATAGTTTTACTAAAATAAAGACACATAGTGATGCTGAAACGAAGCACCATTGTCATATCATGTTGATACCAGCAGTCTGTGGTCCTGACCACAGAGTTACAAGAGTTCCTTGATGCCTTGAGTGGAGTGAAATTTTCTGAAGCAAATCTCTCTCTCTCTCTCTCTCTCTCTCTCTCTCTCTCTCTCTCTCTCTTTCTACCCCCCCCCCTCTCATTCTCTCTGTACTCCTTAAAACAATATAAATTAAACTAAATTAATAATAACATCACCTATATACAGGTTCGTTCTGTTACAACAGAATGTTTCCCTGGGAATTTAGTCCCTTGTTGATAATCAGAACTGAACAACTTTATTATGTGTACCAAATTCAAAACTACCATAATTACTATTAATAAAACAATAAAAGGGAACACTGCATTTTTGTTTTTGTCATGAAAGTAATTTGAAAACTATTTTATTATTTAACATTTATTTGAAAGTATTTTTTATTTACTTATTTGGAAATTATATGCCTTTCATGAGACTAAATTTGACAAAATGTTTGTGCAGGCACTGTATCTAAGGGAAAGGAACAACGTTTTCAACATGTTCTACACACATATTTGTGTTGGTAAAAATCTGGATTTTGTAAGAACAACTGATGTACCTTCAGATGACCTGTTACTCACTGAGAGCTAATCACACCTTTATGAACGAGCACTTTATCTGTTAGTGAGGTGTGCAGGTCACAGCATCATAATCTTCTATATTAAACATGTTAGTGATCCATAGCGTGTATTTTACAGTTGCAGTCACTTGGTTTCTATTCATAAGTATTACACTAACTCCAATTAATTTTATGACACTGCTTTTACATCTTAATAAATTCAGTAATACAGCATCTACTGTATCTGGCAACTTTTATTTTATATTGAGGTAAAAAAAAAATGGTTTATAGATTTTCTCTGCCAAGACAAATAGCTCATGCAATATACTTTATGATAATCAATGAGAGATTGTTAATTAGGCTGACAGAGTAAGACACACAGGAGATTGTTTAATCACTGCGATGTAGATTAATCTATATGGCCAACATGTATCATTACTACAATAATATTTCATCACTGATAGACAGTAAACAATTAGCTCTACCAGTACCACGCCAAACTGTCTGTAATATGTTTTCACACCAAATTAGCCTCATTAGTTATAATTACTGTTTTTTTTTTTTTCTTTTTCTGTAGATGCCAATGTTTTTGTTAGCCCAAGATGAGTGATTAATTTTCTGGCATCTTCCTAAAAAAAAACACACACAAGCTGAAATAGCTAATGAAGTGTCGTTCTTTGCAAAAAATTGAAAGTGAGATCCTTCCATAGTGCTGTAATATCCCATTAGCACCTCTCATAACTGAACTGCATGCAAGTGACTGCTACTGTGAAGGAAAAAAAAAAAACTCAACAACTTCAAACGCTGAGAAGGAATGTAAAAAACGTTACTCAGAAGTAATGTTTTTTTTATGGTGACTGTTAAGGAGCTGTGACTCTTTTTGGTTAATGAAACAGCTGTTTAAACAACCTTGAAACTTCGCCTAAATGCTAGAAGAGATAAATGGTGCTTCCAGCTGACAGAACCCAGCATCAGTGAGGCGTTCCGATCCTGCCACAATAATTAATACGACCTTTTGCAGATCCTTCTTGACAATATCCCAAACAGCTCAATAACCCATTTACCTTTCCATCCAGCCTCATGGAGATGATGACAACTTCACCAGTCCATTTCAGCTCCCTGTTTGAGCATACGCAGCTATACGCTGTGTTTTTGAATGCTCCCTGGGCTGAACTTCCAGCCGACCACTATCGAACTTACCTCAACACCCAATACCCATCACCTGCATTAAGCTACTGCAGGGCATCGGTCCTCCTAATGCATGACCTCCATGCTTCCATCCTTTTTATTGCACGCATGTCCCAGAAGCTCGTAAATATGCTCCTGGGCAGATTGTGATTGCCTCGTGAACTTGAGCGTCCCTGGTGACACTCTGCCACTCCACGGCAGCTTCTAAAATTGCTATAAACCTCGAAGAATACATCATACAAGGCGAGATCCACATCAAATATCGGGAGACTAGGGCGTTGACTTTCAGGCAATAGAATCTTGCAGGGGTTAATTGGTTATTGATGGTGACAGAGGTCCTCTGGGAAGCCAATAGTGTATCCTATAATTTGGGAAGGGATTGAGATAAGGACAGTAGATAAGAGAACTTTTTTTTAAATCTATAAGCCAAACCTAAGATGTACTGAGGTGCTACCAGAAGTCACAGAGGCCCAGTGTAAAGACATCTTTCACTACTTTCCATGATTGCTCTTATACAGAAGCGACCATCGAAGAAGTATTTTTTTTTTCTCACTTTTCTGAGTTGACAGCACAAGCTATACTCCTATGGAGCCTGTTATTATTGCAAAGAAATGTTTTCAAAAGATCTTTATCTCAAAACCTCTTACCTCTTGAGCCAGAAATAAACATTAAAGTGTTAGTTGAACATCCAAGAGCTAGAATTAAATGCACATACGCACAAACACACACATATACCCATTCTACCATATCCCAAAACTACTCAGTTAGAATCAGATCTGGTGATTGAATAAAGCCACAGAAGAACACTGATGTCACGGTTGCCATGAAACCAGTTTGAAATGATTTGTGCTATTGTGACATGGTGCACTATCATGCTGGCAGTAGCCATTCTAACATGGATAAACTGTGGGTAAAGGGATGAACAAGATCGGCAGCAAAGCTCAGAAAGACTGTGCCATTCGAAACCATGCACAGGTGGTGTTAGGGGGCCCAGTCTGAACCAATAAAACATACCCCACTTAGTTACACCATGAGGCTGTTGGGTCAATGGACTGTTTACCTCAAATTCTAACTCTACCATCTGCATGTCATTGAGATTCATTTTTCATGTTTTTCTAATCTTCAACTTTCAGTGACTCTGAGTCCACTGTAGCCCCAGATTCCTGTTGCTGGCTGACAGGAGTGACACCTGATGTTTTCTTCTGCTACTGAGCCCATCTGCCTCAAGGTGTGACATGTTTTGGAGGCATTTTTCTACTCAACAGAGTTATAAGAAGTGGTTGTTAGAGTTACAACAGTCTTCCTGGCAGCTTGGAACCAATCTGGCCACTCTCCTCTGACTTCTCACGTCAACAAGGTGTTCCTATCCACAGAACAACCTCTCACTGGATGTGTTTTGTTTTTCACACCATGTTATGTAAACTCTAGAGACTGTTGGCCCTTAAAATCCCAAAGGATCACACATTTCTGAAATACTCAAAACAGCCTGTCTGGCACCAAGAACCTTCTGTGGTCAGAGTCTCTCATACCACATATCCACCTGTTCTCATGTTTGTTATAGTCTGAGCCTCTTATCATGTGTCCTCATGATTTTATGCACTGCTGCTCACAGTCGGCTAATTGGATGAGCAGATGAATGGATGAACCAGACGAACGAGCAGATGGACAGACGTCGTTAATAAAAAGCCTGGTGAGTGTACAGATACAAAAGTTCAAGAAATTATGATTTATCAAGGGACTTATCAGAGGAGTAAGTGCCAGTGTGTGTGTTATCACTAATACAATACAATTAACTATTGATGCAGATAAACATTAATATGATTAAAAAAAAAAAAGTCAGATGGCTAGAAGGACATATTATTTCCTGATCAATTTAAATGTAAACATCATTTTCTTTGCTGGCTTGTCTTGGTTTGCACTGTACTGTATATGAGATTTGCACAAACCTGAGGGTGAATTTACATGTGGCAGGTAGGCTGGAGGCTGTGAGGGAGAGAGAAAGCCTGTGTGAGAGCCCCATGATTTAGTTGCTTTCTTTGGCCCCAGTAAAAAAACACTTTCCAGCTAGACATCGGTTTCTATTCAGGGTTTCCAGTTAGTGATTGGTGCATTCTTTCAGGCTTTACACCATGGGGAATCAGGTTCAACTTCATACTATAATGCATCACCTGAAGACTAGCACCTGGTTTTTGCTACCTTATAATGGCTGACCCTCTACAGTCTCTGTAAAGTGATTCTTGATACTCTAACAAATTAATTATTAAAGTGTGCATTAGTGTGTATGATGTGTTGGCTAGACATATAGCATGACTTTCCAGCTTGTCAAATTCTTCATAGTTTCAGTGTCTTTCTGTGTATAGGTTTTGTCACTGAAACAGTTTATGAAATCTGTACGTACAATAAATCTCTTTTAATGTTGGTGTAGTAGATGTACAAAGTCTTTAGAAATGTAAATAATCAAGTAAAATTGTCAAATTGCTTTGTTCTGCACCCCCAGCCTCACCCAGGTTTATCCAGCCTTAACCAGTTTTTTCCAGCCTCACCCAGGTTTATCCAGGTTTATCCACGTTTATCCACGTTTATCCAGGTTCACCCAGGCCTTTGGATACAAATATAACATGTTTTAAATCTACAAACACTAAGACTGTTTTTTAAAAATGTGCCCTGATGTGCAGACATTAAAAAGGTGATAATACCATTAGTAGATATTAGTAGAAAATAAATGCTTCAGTGTCAGTATATGGACAAATTAGGAAGATTATTTACTACAAAAATAAGAAAATGTACTACCAAAAGAAGAATACACACTATAAGAACAGATAGTCCCAAAAAGTTTCAAAACATCAAAGTCTCCTCTGTGTGTCCCTAGAAGTGATCACTCAAATAAGAAAAGCAGACGAAGAAATGGGTGATGGGATATATGTCACTGTTGGGCAACTCTGTCCCTTGGTAACCTCTGCAGCTCTTTCTTGTTGTCTTCCAACTGCTATTAATGGAAACCCATCTAGTGGCAAATCCGTCCTCAAACTCCCTAAGGACATTCTTGTGTTTCAAGAAGCAAGTGACTGGCTGCGCAAGCGATTCAAGAACCGCAGCTGTGATGCTTTGGGAGATCCTTGTTCAGAAAGGCTGCTGGATGCGGCACGACACTGTTTACTCGCACTTTCAAGCGTTGTTGGCAACATCCTCTGCAAGTGGAGGAAGTGAAGTATTACGCGATAAATGTGTTGGAATTACTAGACCGCAGTAAACAAGAGAACATGCGCCGCGTTCATGGTATCGGCAAAAACCACCTTCACTCGCTGCTTTTATTTCCTCATTTACGCAAACGCCTTTGTCAAGGATTTTTGTTCTTACAGTCGCATGAACCATCTGCAGCTCTCTGTGGAACTCAAGCTGTTTCAGGAGTTAAAGCACAGTGAAACATCACCCTGTGTAACATCATTATATCAGTATGGACTATTAATGTTTTGAATATTATTAGTATAAACTAGCATTCACCAGTTTAGAAAAAAACGTGCTCTTTGTATATGCCAAGGAGAAATAAACCATTACGAGAAACACACTGCAGCAAACATGTTTCTTAATGATTATAAGCAGATATAGGAAATGTTTTGCAGACCTCACAAGCCTCCATAGAACATATTTATACCAGATAAGCAAATTTAATTGCCCTCTCACTTTTCTGGAGTTAATTGCTAGAGGTCTTTTTTTTCGACTATTTTTTTCCTCCATGTTGGCCACTGTTTGTTTATATTATTAATTCATGTGGGACATTATCATTCTTCCCTGTACAGCATCGCATGCTCATTTCAGCGTTGATTCTGGCTGAGTGAGCGGGTTCTGGGTATGAGGCCTCAGCTGTTGTTCCCATAAGAATAAATAATTCATTGATCTACATGAGCTTAAACCACTGAGCTACCAAGAATATCAAATGCCAAACAGGGGAGAGTTAGCGTGCCAGTCCATGTTATTGTCCTTCCCAAATCAATGCCAAGAAATAAAATAATGATGGACTAATGGTCCCTCTGCTCTAAATACTAACGTCATTTTGCCATTATACAAACAAACAAACAAACAAATAAATAAATACATAAAAACACTGGAGCTGGAGGTGCTCATGTGGTAACACTGGTGAGTTAGAGGTTTGTAGTTGCATGTCCGTTTGTGTTTTATTGGAGGTTTTGCATCATCACAGCCAGGCCTGTTCATAACACGCAGACCTGCTGGACGGCACCAGCTGAAGGGTGAAGTAATGAGAGAAGCAATAAAGGTCTGAATGCAACAAATAGCAGTGCAAAGGCTTCACAAAATAACAAAACCAACCAAAGACCAAATACACAGGTACAAATGAGACTATCAACTAAAAGCAACAACTTATACTTTGATAAATGGGCTGTGCCAGGGTGGAGCCAGAGCTGAGAAGAGCCAATCGGAAGCCTGGGACCTGGAACGCTGTACTCACTACTGATGTTTTCTCTAATGAAAGCTTTGAAATAGTACATTTAACCAAAAATAGTACATCAAACCAAGGAGCCATCTTCAGTGGTAGCCCATTAGGAAACTGTCTGCGGAGAACAACACATGAGTGAATACTAATACCTGTTTTACCCAAGCAGCCAGAAGGATATTTGCAAAATAGCCCCACCCTTCCCACCCATTGTTACACATCTATGAACAGTGAATGGTGTCATACAGTTGCACACTGTGTTAGGTTTTTTGACCTCTGTTCAGTCCGACTGACACAGAGTACCTTCAGGGTTTGTCTCTTTACAGGATGCCTCTTTACAGGATCCTGGAGAACAAATTCACAACACACAGGTGTCAGGAAGATGCTCTGAAGTTTATTAACAATATAGAAATTTAAATAGAAGAAAGAGATGATGTGGAAGAAGAGAGTGATGGTGTGGGGTGACATGATTGATCTAAGGTGGAATCAACAACAAATTGGTCTTAAGGATGGGGCGAGAAACACCAAGAAGTGGCCTCCACTAAGAAGATGTTTGGATTACGTTCGGATCTGGCCGTCAGATATGAAGGGTGTTGTGTACATGCCGAAGGACAGTCTAAAAGATAGTTTAGACGCCAGTAGGACTGGGATCAGCCCGACCGCCAGATAGTCTACCTAGAGAGAGACATTTAATTCAGAATGTAACATGGATCATGGATCATTACATTCCCTTACACACAAGTATTGAGGTTCTTCAGAAATTTGGACTTCATGGATATTTTGTCTAGGACCTTAGTAGTTTTTCAGTCTTTTTGTGCAAAAAAAAAAAAAAAATCTTGTAATGACCTTGACAGATAGCTTTTCAGAGTCTTGAATAGAACACTTAGCGAACAAAACATGGTGTAGAGTGAATGGTTCTGTTAGCCACTCTATTTTGTGGTGCACATTGTCACAGAAACACCACTGAAAGCTGTTCTGTCTTTCCCATATGAAAATTCAGTCATGGGGTCAGTTGTCCACCATTTTATATTCACACACATTGTTGAAAGGGAAGTTTTGTAATTCACAACCATGTTAACCAGTCTTAATCGTGAATGTAAAAAATTTAATGATGCACACTAGGTGATTCTCGAAGCTCATTGGTTCCCAACCCTATATAGCTTATTGTAGTTGAAAGGTTATTGTAGTTGAAAATAAAGAAAAAGGGAAATTTTTATTTTGTGTACGTTTAGACTTTTTGCAGCTTTTTAATAAGACACAAATGGTGTTTCAGAAAAAAAGTGTAAATTCCAAGATTTTCTAAAACTAGGCATGTAAAAATCATGGATGGCACTGGTCTTCTTGAGTTTCTTAAGTCTTGATCTGTTCCATCATATTACCTACCTAGAGGACTTGGATTGGTGTATTTAATTACAGATAGAACTCCTCAGTCTGAGAGCTCTACCAATATATTTCCCTATATGTCTTTCCAACAGTGAAGACAGTTTGGAGCATATTGGTGGAATTCTTTAGTTAGAACATGTGACTCTGGTTTCTTATAAGGATGCCACTTCTTATAAGGATGCCAATGTCACTACAAGATGACATGAAACATTCAGTATAAATTAGGATACACTGAAAACCTAACTCGTAATGTTGAGATACTGGTAAAGTACCTTAAAATACCTTAAGGCAGTCTGAACATATCCAGCTTAACATATATTTGCCCAGCATAAATCAGTGGTAATTCATGCTGAAAGAACAACTCAATAACCCTAAAAATCTGTCTTTATTTGACTGAATGTTTGCTAACTGTTTTCATAGTAAAGAGTTACGTATTGAATTATTGATTGTGGCTTGAAAGGTCCACACAGGAAACAGGAGGTTGGAAATAGTTTTTGTGCCTTAAAGACTGCATCATTCTCCAGATAATTTCACAGTAAATTGATACTATTAGTGTGTGTTTCAGGTGTTTTGTCAAAATGTTGATGTTTTGTGGATGTGCCAAAAGCTATTTTTATTCCTGATAGCAAAACTTTATCCAGTTCCATTAAAATGGGGCAACAGTATTACATAGCAGGCACATATGTGTTTTTTTACCATATATATATATGTTGATTTGAAATAGGGAAACATTTTCATTTTGCATAGCCTTTTAACTGAGGCAGTGAAGGGAAGATCTTAACAGTCAGCATAATGCACTTAAACATCAATGTCACAATGTCATATGTCACAATGTCACAATGTCATAATGCACTTAAACATCAATGTCACAAAAGTCCATGGAAAAAGTAAATTTCAAATGAGGAGAAAAAATAGGAATGCTGTGTTGTTTTGTTCTGAAGGGTGTTGTGTTGTTTTGTTCTGAAGGGTGTTGTGTTGTTTTGTTCTGAAGGGTGTTGTGCTGTATTGTTCTGAAGGGTGTTGTGCTGTATTGTTCTGAAGGGTGTTGTGCTGTTTTGTTCTGAAGGGTGTTGTGTTGTTTTGTTCTGAAGGGTGTTGTGCTGTTTTGCTCTGAAGTTTTTCTCCGAAAGAGATTGAAATTACAGTTTTTGAGAGTGCAGACCATGCCTTTAGTTAGAATGGAGGAAATTGGGTGACTGTAGGAGGGGGAAGGACTCAGGTGACCTCTACTGGAGTTCCTGGTGGTAGAAGATGCCCCTCCAAAGGGTGGAGGATGATGGGGTGAGAAAGAAGAAAGATAAGGGTGTGAAATTTGTCACGAAGGGAAAAAAAACAGTGTTAACCAGGGAGGAGGAAAGAAAGAGTTTCAGGCATCTTTTCCCCCCGAAATATTATTTATTGCATAATTAAAAATACAGAAGGTCAACAAGTTTTGGGATCTGAAGCCATGTTACTGTACCAAGGGCTATTTTGATAAAAAAAACCTTTTTGACAATGTTTTGTCTCTTTTGAGTTTTTTTCTGAGTTTTTGAGCACCCAGTATTCAAACAGAGATCCAGATGTCAAATATTTTTTGTCAGTATTTCTGTTTAAGTGCATTAAAAACATTCATTATCCACCTGAAGAAAGAGATTACCCCCATAGCTATTAAAATTCTCCTGCAACCTCCATCACTACTGTCCTTCTGTCCTGGATAATGGTATCAAAAGACATCAACCCTCATTTCAATAATGGTTTTTGATTGACTTTTCTCAGGAACTGCTAAAGACAAGAACCAATCATACTGGTAATGGATCTGGCAATGTTACATTGCTAATTGAGTCTCAGTTTTACTTAAGCACTCAAATTATCGCAGAGGTCGTAATGGTACACCGTCCTTTCTGTGACCATCCTGTGGTGACAGTGTCCGTTTTAAGCCAACGGGAGCTATTTACACCTCTCAAATACCACCTGTTAGGAAAAGGAGGAAACATAATATCATTTCAATGTTCCAGTGATAAAAGAAAAGTCAACATTATTTACTTTTCAGAGACTACAGCAAGCCAAGGTCAGACACTGAAATGCTTGTTTATGGTGTAATTAGCTATTTTTCTGGTCTAATATTTCACTCCAGAATTACCTGATGTGATCACCTGTCAGTTCCTGGAATGGCGGTCATATCACAGGTAATGTAAGATACACAGACATAGGACGGTCCTGGTGATACAGCTTTGGTACATACATTTTACTTGATTATTTAATATTCGTGTTCATGACACGCCACTCCTATGCTGCTTAGCAGTGTCATAGAAGAAGAACATTCAGTCGACAGTGTCCATGGGGGTCCACCTAATGTTCAGCTTGATATTACTTAGCAACAATGTATCCATCCAAAACAATCACTAGCTGAATATAAAGACCTCCTCAAGATGGTTAACCACATAAAAATAGATTCACCACAAGCATCTGATTTGCTAGCGTTACATGTAACAGCTGGGAAGGTGCATAGTAGTAGTTACAACATAAACACATCTAAATATGAGGAGATATGGATTGAGGTTTGAATTACCAGACAGTACAATCACTTTATCACTTTGTTCTGGTGTCAGTTTGTTCAGTTCTCCTGTACTTTTTAATAGCCATAGTTTTATAGTAGTTAGCACCTTGTTAATCCCATCAAACAGAAATTTCAGCTGTAAACCTTTCACCAGATGCTGAAGTTAGTTTTGAATGTATGTTTTCAGCGTTTGGCAGACACTCTTATTCATAGCAGTCATTTATCAGAATGACAGTACATGAACTCCCTGGGTTTTGAACCTGTGACCTTGGTGTTGCTAACACCAATACTACCAAATTTTCTGAATAATTAAAACCCCTAAATAACTGATATGACAGGTAATTTTCACAGCTGTCTCTAGGGCCAGTGCAACCATGTACAAGTTTTTTGGAGCATTTGTGAAATGAACTGTGTGAAAGTGTGTCAAAGTCATTTTAAAAAATGTGCTAAACAACACTGATTAAGATTACAGATGATTTCTTAGGAAAAGTCTCAGGCATTTACATATTTTAGTGCATAGACGCTTTATGGGTGTTTAACAAAAAACACATTATGCTCTCTTATCTGCATCCCAGAAGCCATTCAGGTTCCAGGTTATCCCTCATCTAAAATGTATTAGCACGTGTGTTAGCAAGCCAATGTGTTGGCACGTGTGTTAGCAAACCAGTGTGTTAGCATATGTGTTAGCAAAGAAACCTTTAGAATTTGTCTTGTAAGCCTGTGTATCAACTCTAAAATATGCAGACAGATGTGTCAGTCTTATTGCCGTGATCATGTAAAGGTAAAATGATGGGACATTGTCTATCATCAAGGCTATCACACACACACACACACACACACACACACACAGAGATACAGAACATGCTGTTTTAAATTACTAAAGGTCCAATTTACACCAATTTCCGATGTTTCAGTCTCAAAACTTGCTCAGTTAGTGTGCATGTCATGTAGAATGGTCTTCGACAACAAGAACACTTACACCTAACATGGACAAACAGTACTGGCAAACAGAACACATGAACACATACACAGGTCACAGGTCAAAGCTTTACTAAAACAGACAAATATACTTAACATTCATAGGTCATGTCTCGTCTTTGTTATGCTGTTGTATTTCCACCTGAAGTGCCATACATTACTTAATTTTATACATGCACTACTTAATTTTATGCAGTATCTTATGGTGTCTCTGACTCGCAAAATTTAGCTAAATAGTTTTTTGTGTCTCTTGTGGCACGTCAGACATTTATTGTTATGGTGATAAGCCAGAGTGTACACATCTCTTTTTTATTATCAAGTATTCTGATAGTAGTGATGGAATACCCACTTCAAATAAATAAACACCTACTGTCCTCTGAATTGTCTCACTCACATCAAGCAGAATTAGAATAGTAAAAAAAAAAAACTATTCAAGTTAAATGAATTCAATATATTTTCTGTGAATGCTCAAGGGAGCTGCACCAGGAAATGGAATTTCAAATATAAAAAAGGGAGAGAGAGAAAGAGAGAGAGAGACTTTTCCAGAACAAAATTCACCATTTCCTATCAGCACAAAGGGACGTACAATGAACAGAGTAGGGCTTTAATAAAACTCTCCTGGCAATTATCCTGCAAGGTCTCAGATGTACTCAAGAGTATTGACAGAACAAATCAGAGAAGCCCTGGTCGCCACTGGGAAACTGGAGCCTAGTCCAGTAAAAGCCTGATTAGATTTACTGGGCAGCTTAGATGAAAGGAGAATCAGTATAGCATGAAGGAAATCTACAGACTCATTTTCACCGAAAGTTAAGGGGGCCCGAGTCCAGAGCGTTTGTGTGACTTTGATGAAATTGCTGAAAAGTTTAGCAAACAGGATATATTGGAAGTGGGAAAAGGGCGAAAAAGCATGAAGCTGAAGGAAGTTCTTTCAGCTATCCATCACCTCGAGGACACGGGCGAAGACTTGAGTGAAGACGAAAAAGTGCACAGAGAAGGAATAACGAGCGTCAAACAATCCCTACGGCGTCATCCCTACACAGATCCATTCTGGGATCCAGTTAAATACGGACAAGTGCTGTTTTATGATGAGAAACTTTAGCCTTCACTGTTTTATTTGTTTGTTTGTTGCTCCCCACACTTCAGTGCAACGTCCACATCGTTAATGGCTGTGGCAGGATGTCACTCCTCGATGCTTTGGTCAGGCAGGCTGACAAGCCCTCCTCATCAAGGACACTTATCTGTGTGAATATCTGCCTCAGAACACACGCTAATCAGCGGATCGATGTCAGCCCTCCTCCCTGTTTCTCTTTCCCCCTTTTTGAGGATATATTTGAACTGACAGGGAAAAAAAGTGCCGCCAGCTGATTAATATCACTTAGTACCTCGGGCTACGGCAACAACACAGGTCCATGTATGAAGAAATAAGCCAAGAACACGATTGGCTTGGGCACACTTTAGCCACCGCATAACCGATCAGCGAGTCTGGATTCTACGTCTCGCTAACATCATGGCCGTCCAAACGCTTCCCGCTTTCCTGCGCTCTTTCCGGGCTTGTTTACACGGCGTCTCTCGGCTCCGCGGCCTCTCGAGCGCGCGGGGAACACGGCGCCCCGACCCGAGACGGAGCTCACCGCCGAACGTTCCGCTTTCATGTTGCCATAAAGTGACGTGGCCTTTCTGCCAGGCGGGAGAGGAAGAGAGCAACAAACCATTGTAGTCGGAGACGGACCTAATTATTAGAGCCCTTTTCTGTGCTGCCTCCCTCAGCAGAAAATAAACAGGACTCTAAAGATACTATTACATGAAGCACAGCCTGGGAGCCTAAGAAGATCAACATGACCTCTTACCAATGATGACAGAGTTTTCTCACTGCAGCACTATAACCTTGATGCTCCATTGTGTTCTCTAGGCCTACATTGTATATCTACCAATGTACAGAAAAAAAAAAAAACATGACTTTCTTGGAATTATCTTATCATCCAGGTGGATGGGGTTTTTTTTCCCTAGGCATCACTTCAGGTCAGAACTGCTGCAGGATGTTGTGCATTACCTGAAATAAGCTGAAAGCTACCTAGCGTGTTAGCATGAACTGTTTGATTATCAGGTTTCTCAAACAGCTTAGTAAACTCAAGCGAAACTGGAACAGCTATTTTTGAATTGTTTGTTTGTTTGTTCATCGGCCTAATATGTTGACTGTTTGTTTGTTCCATTATGTGTGGCTTGAGCTGACTACAGCCTTGAAATACTTGTTGATCCAACGCTGGCCTGCACTTAGCAATGGCAGACATTAACAAGCCCTATTGCAAATGAGTATTTGTTTACTTCGACAGATGTTTGACTCGTCTGGACTCAAGTCATCAGTGAACACGTGTAAACAGAACCGTGTCACACTCTGCTCAGCAAAGTACAATTAAGTGATGTTTTTTTGATGTGTTTGGTTAATCGCCCACTCTTCCCTAAACGAAGAAGAAGAGAGATGTCAATGAGAAGAAGAGAGATGTCAATGAGAAGAAGAGAGATGTCAATGAGAGGAAATGAAATTTCAATGAGAAGAAGAGAGATGTCAATGAGAAGACAGCATGCAGGGCAGAGCTCATGTACTATCACGTATAATGAAACAGCAGGGTAGAGAGACGAGCAGACACACTAGGAAAAGGCATTAATGCCCTTTAACGTTGTATAGTAGAGGCCTACAGCTGTTCTGTTGCATTTTGGTAATAGTTATGATTGAAAGACATTGATCTAACTAGGCTTTTTTTTTTGTTCCATCTGTAAAGGTGCATAAGACAAACTGATGCCATGATGAACAAGGAAGAAGATCAAAGGTGCCTTTCTCTTTGAGGAGAATGTGGTTTTGAATGCCACTTTGGGTCTGCATTGCTTGTGAGTGTAGATACCAGAATCCACAATGTTCCTTTAAAGTCAGCAACAAGGGAGAGAGTCAGATCTTCACAAGCCTTCAACTCCTTCTAGTTCTACATCTACTGTCCCTGAATAAAATGCAAATGTGGTCTACTTTGATGGTGTCACACCTTTGGAGAGCTTTGCTCTAGTTGGCCAGAGGTCAGCAGGTTCTCGCTGGTCATTGATTGTGACATTTTGCTATGTGTTTGCTGTCCTCTGCTGGTCATCTGGAAGTATCTCGTAATAATCTTCCCATTGGTTTATCCCATTGGAGTCAAAATCATTACAAAAAAATATGTATGTATATAACAAATCAAATAAACAAATAAAAAACTTAATTTGCCGTGTCTGTCCATTATTTTTTATGGGTTTTTTTTTTTGGTCAGTGTGATATTCTGCTTATTACTGAGGCTACTTGCAGACTCTGTGAAAGCTCCAGAGGCATGGAAGGACCCCTTCTGGTCGACCAGCAGCGACCTTCACTGATGCCAGCCTTCATTTGGTATGGAAAACCTGCCCGAGCATGACATATGAATTCATCTCCCAATAGCTATTTTCAGATGACCAGACTGGACGTGAGCCTGAATAGTGGAGAATAGAATTAAATGGCAAAGAAGGAGGGGGGGGGGGGGGAGAGAGACAAGAAGAGAAATAGAGTGAAAGATGAAATATGAATCGAGAAATCTTTTGTCTAAATTAAAGCAAAATATTTGCATGCTTTAGTGATACCATGAAGACAATTTGATTCTGATTGGTTAGAAAGAGAGGCAGAGAGATGAACTATGAAACGAAAAATATGCTGTCCAAAATAAAAGAGCAAACATTTGCATATATTAGCAATATCATAAACACATTTTATTCTGGCACCAAGCACAACAACAAATTAGCAGAAAGTGTAAGGGGTAAAGCACATACCCTAATTAAAGCAATGCACAACATAAAAATATGCGATAACTAAAGAAATAAAGAAACCATAAAGAATATAAACAACTAAAAAAAACTCCCAGGAGAGACATGAGAGGCAATACTGCTGCCAAAACCAGACACTATTTAATATTTATGTCAATGAATTAGCAGAGATCTTATAACAGACCCAATTTCACTCTACATATCTCAGGGATTACATTTTCGCTCTGAGCAGTTGACATGGTTTTTCTGTCATAGCTTCCACCAGCAACACAGAACCCTGGCGTTGAGCCCTGACCAAAACAAAAGTCCTACGAGATCCCCAATCTCAGGAAGTCTCAGGACAAAGAAAATGCTGATTAATACCGGTTAATAAGGCCCGATTTAAATGAATCCCTCTTCCTGTTATAATTATGCTGTCAGTCCCTTCGTGATGGGCTTACAGAAGGTAATGAAAGAACTGAGATGCAGGAGAAAGCATGCAGGAAGTTCAACACAGAGGCAACACAGACCAGACTCCACTTTCCGAACCGAGAATGTGGAACAGACACCTGATACTAAATCCTAAAAAAGTCACAGGAACACCACAAACAATTTGCACAGGAGAGAATTCGTCTCCTCTTGTATCTTCATAATTAGGAAATATCCATTCATTATATGCAAGCAGTGGCCAATCCATCTCTGGAAGCACATAAAAATAGCTGTTCCTGCTCTCATTATAATAAACAACAAATAAGCCATAGTTCTTTACGCTCATTATAAAACAAATTCTGCAAACATAAAGAAGAGTAACACCCACTCATTACTGTAAAGCTCTGCAGCAGAGTTCAGAAAACATGATCGTATTCTCACTCGCTAGTGCTGGGCCAAGGGCTGTAGTTCACTCACTAAAATGAGTCAAACAGGTCCAGGATCAGAACCCCTAACCTAATCACTATCAAAATTACAATAAACTCTAACCAATCTACAGTAACAGCAGAGAAATTCAGGAAACTCATCCAAAAATCCCAAAGTATAATGTTATCTGGCCCTAAGGATCAGACCATCTCAAACATCATCACAATGGATAATTCACTATTCAGCTTGATGAAGTACCGCTGTATTGAGCATCGCCTGGTTATCAACAGAAAAATTGGAAAAAAAAAATCTTGGCTTGGCTGCCTAATGAACAAAGAATATGCTAGTGGGGTAAACAAAACAAAACATAGCTGCATTTTTAGACAGAATGCTCAAAATTCAGTGAGATTCACAAAGAATTCATTTGAGGGGAAAAAATGCGATAAATATCCTAAATATGGCAACATTAACACTGAAAATTAACATATCTCTCTCAGGCAAGGCAAGTTTATTCATGTGGAGCACTGAGCACATGGTGACCACAATATGACTGTCTGTCATAGAATGCCAAGTTGTATAGAAATACTTACACACACACACACACACACAGATATATGTACACATGTTCAAGTCAAGCAATCTTGTCATTTCCCTGCTTCTCTTAACCCATGGTTTCCTTCTGGACCAAGATTTTTTTTTTTTCCATTTTCAGTGTTTCATGTTCTTTTCCCCCCTATGTTGTTGAAGTTTACAATGTTCAGTCTCCTGTTTTTATTGCCGTTTGATACTCCCAACCTTTGTAATCTGGGCTTTGACAGTCCAGATGCAGCACTGAATTTTACCGCTGAATTTTATGGCAGAAGTGAAGTAAACCGACCTGAACTGAGAGAGAGAGAGACGCTGCTCTTAGGTATGAAGGAGCGAACGAGAAGGAACAGAACAAATGCTGAAACCTGTCGGCAAGACATGGAAGAGAGCAGAGAGCTTAAGAGCTCCACCTTTAACATGGTGCAGTGCTCATACACGCACACACACACGAGAGCACGAGAACGGGGAGAGAGAGAGAGAGAGAGAGAGAGAGAGAGCGTGAGGGAAGGAGAGAGAGACAGAGGGAGAAAGAAAGAGAGAAAGAACGAGAGCCAATGGGAAAGAGTGAATGAGAGAGGGTGAGAGAGAGCGAGGGAGACAATCTGCACAGATGGTGTGGCGGAGCCTCAAGTAAGTAACACACAAAGTGATGTACTTGTCTAGCCCAATGAGAGCGCTCATTTAGAACTGTCATCCGCAGACGCATGATTTATTGCCTGGGCCTGCCGCACCCCTAGGACTCCATCCTTCCATCTCGCTGGAGCAGCACCGTGACATAATAACGGCTACACAACGCACAGCCCGCGCACCAGCACACGCACCAGCACGTGCGCCAGCCCACTCACCAGCCCGCGCACAAGCCCGCGCACCCGCCCGCTCACATTTTCTTTCCTTTCACGCCAGTCTTCATCGATTGAAAGCTCTGGGCCCTTTTACTTGATCACTGAGAAGTGAACGAACGCCGCGTTTGTGATTCCGCGGCTCAAGGCCTCGCAAGCCTGCCGGGTTCAGCGCATAAAGACGTAACGCGGACGCTTTGAGCTAAACTGACCGACGTTGCCCCTCCTGCACAGTCCACATATAACGCATTAATAATCCAAACCAGCTGTGGTGGCCATTTCTCTGGTCTGCTCTGAATAAACGAAGCCACATCCAGTGCATCAGATTCAAATCTCTTTAGTCCACCTTAAGAAAAGGTTATAAATCCATTTAGTCCACCTTAAGAAAAGGTTATAAATCTATTTAGTCCACCTTAAGAAAAGGTTATAAATCTCTTTAGTCCACCATAAGAAAAGGTTATAAATCTATTTAGTCCACCTTAAGAAAAGGTTATAAATCTCTTTAGTCCACCTTAAGAAAAGGTTATAAATCTATTTAGTCCACCTTAAGAAAAGGTTATAAATCTGTCTCAAGCAGCAGGGGACGAATTGCGTCCCCTCTTCTAAACCACAGCTAGACATTCTGTCCACTTTTCTTCCACGCAGCTTTTTAAGGGAAGATCGATGAGGACAGAAGTTCGCCAATCAATGGCTTTTGAGTAAGGATGCATGGAACAGGGGCTTCCCTGGCACTGATACAGGGCAGAAGCTCGGAGGCAGACCAAGGGAGAGGAGCTTTCAAGAGCCAGCGGGATCGATGGCGTCTGTGAGACAGGCAAGAGGTGTTTGAGGTTTATCCAGACAGACAGAAAGGAAGCCTTCCATCATAATCTCAGCAAATGACAGCTACACTGACAGTAACACCACTGTTTTTTGAATATATATATATATATATATATATTCAAAAATGTCCAACAACCACATGGTTTCCAAAGAGACATGTTATACATATATATACATACATACATACATACATACATACATACATACATACATACATGAAACATACATGTACTACACGTGTCTCGTAAGCTCAAGTAAAGTACGTGTGTGGAGTCAAGCAAGGCTGGTTGAATAGCTGACACACTTCATGTCAGGTTCTTTTTGACCTTTTCATTGCAAAGATAACAATGACATGATGAATCTTTTTCAGCACGTGCAGGACTGTAGCTCTTCTACCATTTTCTCTGAATTGTCCATTCCCTCTCTTGCTCATTACATTTCCTATGAAATGTGTGATTAGGATGGATGGAAGCAGATGACACAGAAGACTGAAACATACCCTTACCTAAATTAACAAAAGCTCTCTTTCTTTGAGGTCTAATCAAACCACCGCATTGAATTCTAATTAAATTATTTTTAGAATTTATTGCATAGTTGCTATTCCATGTTTCCATGGCATTCAAGTCCTGCTCAATTCAACATATTTTTATAATGCTTCTAAGAACAGACTTTGTCACAAAACAGCTGTACAGGAATCAAGGACCGGACTCTTAATGAGCAAGCAGAGGCAGCAACAGCAATTTCCTGTCTGGAATAAGACGAAAACCCTAATGTTTTAAAACACAAACCACGCTCCCAGGACAACGCTGAACGGCCGTGTTCACAAACAACTCGACCATAAATGATACAAACAGAGAGACGCATTTTCACTACCTAGTTGTATGAACATCTGTGGTATTGATGTGATTTTAGTCTGCTAATGTTGAGGTCTGTGTCAGAGGTGAAGGGAATGGGAGGCAGGCTGAGAACATGGAGGAGTAGGACATGTACTGAAGTGCCATTCACCATAAATATGGAAGAAACAAACAAAGAATTGTGCTGAGAACTTTTCTGTGAATATATAACAGTGAATGAGTTGTTTGTTGATCTGACAATGCTAGGTAAT